>CM021101.1:786542741-786757882 GCA_007115665.2 Sequoiadendron giganteum | reverse complement strand
TCTCTCAGGTGTCTCCCTCTCATCCTCTCTCCCTCTCCCTCTCTCTTAGGTTTCTCCATCCCACCCCTCTCCCCCCTCTCTCTCTCTCTCAAGTCTCTCCCTCCTACCCCCTCTCTCTCTATATCTCTCCCTCTCTCTCTCTCTGTCCCACTCCCTCTCTCTCACTCCCTCTATCTCTTTCCCACTTTGTCTCTCTCCCTCTCTCTCAGGTATCTCCCTCCCACCCCCTCTCTCTATCTCAATTATCTTTGTCCTACCCCCTCTCCCTCTCTCTCTTTTTCAAGTCTCCCCCTCCTACCCCCTCTCCCTCTCACAGTAGAGGGTTTAGGGTTTAGGGATTACGATTTATAGTTTAAGGGTAGATGGTGTAGGGTTGAGAGAGAGAGGGGGGTGTTGAGGGTAGAGGGTAGAGGGTTTAGGGATTTAGGGTTTATAGTTTAAGGGTAGAGGGTTTAAGGGTTTAGGGTTTAACCTGGTTAAGGGTTGAGGGTAGAGGGTTTAGGGTTTAAGGGTTGAGGGTTGAGGGTAGAGGGTTTAGGGTTTAAGGGTTGAGGGTTGAGGGTTGAGGGTTGAGGGTTTAGGGATTAAGGGTTAAGGGTAGAGGGTTTAGGGATTAGGGATTACGATTTATGATTTTAAGGGTAGATGGTACAAGGTTGAGAGAGAGAGGGGGGTAGAGGGTAGAGGGTAGAGGGTTTAGGGATTAGGGATTATGATTTATGATTTTATGGGTAGATGGTGCAGGGTTGAGAGAGAGAGGGGGGGTAGAGGGTAGAGGGTAGAGGGTTAAGGGTTTAGGGGTTTAGGGTTTAAAGGTTTAATGGTATAGGTTTTACATTTTAAGGGTCCCACTCCCTCTCTTAGGTCTTCCCCCCCACCATAACTGAATAAATCTCTCCCTCTCAAGTCTCTCTCTTGGTTCGCACTCCCTCCTATGCTACCTAGACTAATCTGTGTCACTCCAATGCCCTCTCTCAGAGTCCCTCTCTATCAGGCCTCACTTACCTCCCACCCTACCTAGACAAATATATTTCACTCCAACCCCCTCTCCCACACTCCCTCTCTCTCTATCCCTCTTTGGTCTTTTTGTATCTCTCGGGTCTCATCCCTCTCAACCCCTCTCACGTTGTCAGGTATTTTCCCCCATTGTAACTGGATAACTATCTATCCCTCTCAAGTCTCTATCGCTCTCAGGTCTCAATCGCTACCACACTACCTAGACCAATCTATCTCACTCCTATCACCTCTCTCTATCTCGAGTGCCACTCCCTTTGTCTCTATGGAATCTCTCCCTTTCAAAACAACACATTTGGCAAGCGCCAAATGTGTTTTACCTTGAAATGGTAAAATAGGGGTTGACCTCGTGATTCAAGCCCACATGTTTCTGTATTTGTCAGGTTCGGCATTTTATCTGATTCAGAAACACCTTTTTTTATGCAGTTGACTTCATATTTTACCAATCTATGATTGATCCATCACCTTTTTACCACCAATCTGCATGGTAGACAACATAGAAGAAGACTTTTGAAGTTTCTACATCATTTAACATTATCTGAGGTAATATATTCATTTTCGTAATATTGAAATGTGTATATTTAGTATATTTGTTTGTTTTTGATAATATAAACTAAATTTATTTTATTATTTTATTAATCATAACAATTGGACATAGAATTCAACATTGAATTAGATGGGATTTGCATAAAAAAGTTTAATTTTTATGAGTTTGGAGAACAAAAAAATGAAAAACATGACATATACTTAACACAAATTTACTTATGAATTCTATTTGCATTGCTTATAGTACTCCATTTCCAGCATGGCTAGTGGAATTCACTCTATTTCATTTTACTTTCAACTAATTTGGAAAACTTTTATTTTCAACTAATTTGGGAAACCTAATAGCTTTCATCAATGTTAATGCAAGTGTCCATTAATTTTTTTGTTTCGTAAAAAAATCACCTTCATTGAACATGTGCTTAGATAAATTCAAGTGATTTGACATAGTTGTTTATGCAAGTTTCCATTCATTCATACGATTTACCTTTCTAATAAATAAAAAAAGGAATTTTTTGTGCAATTGAGAATGCTTATTGTCTTTATAAGTTACCTCATTGCCAAAGAAATAGTGAATAATTATAAGATATAGCATCACAAACCCTTCTTTTAATTCATATTCTTCATCACTTCATTGACAATCAAAAATTTGGTTTTGAGAACAATGAACACAAGATTCTCAAAAGCCTCAATTCAATGCTCAACTGACCAATTCACATTCACTTAAGTTGGTTTCTCTCACTTTTCTTATTGTTGTACGGACTGTACGAACTCTAAGATGATATGAAACCTATTGGATGTTTTAGATTAATTAATTAGCTTTCATTTTCACCTATTTAGAGGTTCTAACTCTTTGTATACCGAAATTTATCTTGTTTTTACTCCTGCTACCTACTTTCACAGTGTTCTTGGATTGAAGGGTTTCATGATGTAATTCGACCCATTCCACTTTTTGTGCCTACTATAGCTTGTGGAATGGGTCCTCTAACTTGTAAAATACATGCATAACCTATTTATAATGTTATGGGGTCAAGGTTGGGTGTTTGGGATGATGTTCTAGGAGTGTAGCAGGGTATTTTCATGGTGAAAATGAGGGCTTCAAGTGGTGTTTTGACAAAATGTGGGAAGGACTGTCCATGTAATGTATTATTCACCATGTGCAGGGTCTAGTAAGTGTGTTTGGTGCTTTGTATGGGTCTGGCAAGTCCGGGAGATAGGAGTTTCATTAAAACCCCAAGTATTTTGCTTGAAATTGAGGGCTTGGTGTATTAGGGGTCTAGAGGTCTTGGACCTGGAAACAAATTAGGAAATTAGAGGTTTCAACACATAACATACTATTGTTTGAGGAGTTTGAGTGAAGATCTAGTGTTTAAAAGGTACTCTCTTTGTAAATTAGGCAAATTGAATAGCCTTTTCCAAGGTGGTCTATTGGAAGTCAATGTTGGTCTAAAGGAGTTGATGTTGGGGTTTACCTATGTTTTATAACTTGCAAATGGGTATCTTAATCATCCCTGATTTTGTCAAGTGTTTTGGAAAATCTTGGTGAAAATTCCCTTGAACCAAGTTACCTATGCTACAAGGGAAAGCTTGGTAGAAGTTGGGATTTTCAGTTGAACATCTAATTTTGCTTTGGAATCTGATTGATTCTCATTGATTTGGTGCATTGAATGGTTTCCACCCCTCTCTGCATCAAAAATGGTGTTTCTTGGTAAGTTAAGTGATCAAGTTGTGTGTAAGTCTATTAAGAGCCTTCCTCTAAATTTTTGAACAAGTTCATTGTGGATCTCTACATGTACTACATCAGCCTCTAGCTAATTTTCCAACCCTTCAAACACACTCAAAATACCTACTCTAATATCTAACCCTATAGAAATCTAACTCCATCATGTATGAAAAATGTTGTCTAGCATAGACATTTTCGATAATTCCAAACAACTCACTACCTTCTTTCATAAATGATTTGGTGTGTTTCATATTTAATGCAATGTAATCAGCGATATCAATATTTTCATAAAATGCATTACTTACTTTTGTTCTATGTGTGTTTTTGAACATGTAGCATTCAAGTTCATGCCGAGGAAATGACCGAAGCCTTTAACACCGGAAGAACGTGCAGTTAAAAATGCAAGGAGAAGAGAATCAAAAAATGTAGCTCGTGAAGCAAAGGAATTGCAGCCCATACAACCAAAAATTCCTGTGCAATCTAAGAAAGATTTCAAATTGGAAAAACAAAGGGCGGGAATGAGGAAGGTTCATGGAAGGATAGGAATGGATACCAAAGTTAGGGGCACATCATCAACCATAGGTGAAGCTCAATGCACATCTCCAATTCAAGACACATTGGCAATAGCATGTGGTTTTCCAAGTACATCGGAAATCACATCTCCAATTGAAGACACACCATCAACAACATTGCGTTTTGAAATTAAATCAACAAACACATCTCTATTTCAAGGCACTCCACAAATGACATCTCAAGTTGGAGGTAAAACATCGTTTACATGTCAATCTCAAGGTATGTCATCAATTGCACCTCCAATTGAAGGTACGCAATCTATCCCCGATGTTGTTGACCTTCCCAATGTTGACAAAAATTTACATTTGAGAACTCCTTCTAGAGTTTTGCTTAGAAAACCTACATTTTTTATTGATATTGATTCCAATGTTTTGAAATGGATGCCTAATTAGATTCCAAAACATGCATGTCAAAGATATGCACAGACGATATGGAGTTTATTTTTTGCGAAGATAAGTGAGGGTGGAAGATTCCAACTATTTGTTGAAATGATGAGGCAACTCAAATTTAGGCCCACCATGAAGGATCTTGGGATAAGAGTTTCAAATGAATCAAGTGAAAATTCCATTATAAATAATTTGATGAGTGCATACGAGAGCGTGGGTTATACCTCACGCACGAAGGATAGTTCTGCCACATGACGTGTGATGACAACAACACTGTTAAGCAGTCAAACAAGGAACAAGGTGAACCTTACAAAGGAAAGTAAGTCTTTAAAAATAAGTAGATCATCTCTGATAAGAACCAAAGGAATGAGTGAAAGAGTGGAGGATCCAGATAGCAATGAGTTATGGGCATTCTCAGGTAGAGTGCCACAAAAAGATACAAGAATTGCTCAAGGCTTGAGATCTTTAATAGTAAATTATTGGAAGGATAACACAAGGACCTCTCCTAATCAAAGAAATGTTGTAAGAAGGAGAATTGGTAGTAAAATCCATGAGCCACATCCAATGCATTATTTGGATACCACTCAAGCCCAATTTTTTGTTGATTTTCTACAGAAGTTTCCTGAAATTAAAATATGTCAAAGGTATTTTGAAATGCTAAAGCCTTTTTATGTCAAAATAAATCACACACGCACTACTTGTTGTTGTAGGGTTCATATTGAGTTTTCTAACCATTATGATTTTTGTTGACGTATATATGTAGATATGCATACTAACAATGTTTTGCAGAAATGTAACATAATTCCTCCACCTAAACCGTCAAGGAGATTTTTGTCTTTCGTTTTATGTGAAAGAGAGGATGGTCAATTTTTTTACAAGAAGTCATGTTTGGATGGAACATGTGATCATTGTGGTGGCATGCAAAATTTTCCAATTTTCCAACACATGGCTAGTATACACACAATTGGAGACAAAATTGTGGAATTTGGCAAATATAAGACAATGGCATACAGTCTAGGAAAGAAGAAAAGAAGTGTGAATTGGTCAGTGATAAGATTCCAGTGTATCAGTTTATGGGAAATTTTTCGTGATCAGGTGGTCTATGAGTATGCAAGGCATACACAGAGCACAATGGTTGGACTCATAGTTCAAGTTATGCAAAGACACATTTCCACTTTGTCATATTATTTGAGTTGTCGACTTTGTTGACAACTATACACTACAGCCACAAAATGAGGTGCAATCACAGTACTATAACTCCACGCAAGTTGCTATATTTTTGCATATAGCATTCATTCATGCAAATGATAGTACAAAGGAAAATAGGAAAGTATTGAGGGAGTATCACTTTTACATTAGTGATGATTGCACACATTCTACAGAGTTTGTGCAAGGTTTCTTTCATATGTTCTATGTTGATCTGGCTAGTAGGGGCATATCATTTAGTTAGCATATCATATGGTCAAATAATTGTACATCTTAATTCAAGAACGCTAGAATGTTTTACTGGTTGAGTAGGATGCATAGGATCAATGGTGTTCAACATATGTGGAACTTCTCAGAGGCCGGGAATGGAAAGGGGGAGTATGATGGAGCAAGTGCATGTATCAAAAGAGCCCTAGCATGAGAAGAGTTAAAGTACACAAACAGTGTAAAGTTGATAGATGCAAGATTAATTGTCCAATGGTGCAATGGTGCAATGGGTCCAAGTAGTGAAGGTAATTTTTTAGTTCATAGATTTTTTCATTTAGTAGATGATACTAACATTAAAAAATATGAGGATTGTTGTACACTAACAGGATCGAGCAAGTTACACTCTTTTAGAAGCTCCAATGCAGGTATATGGACTATCCATACACGAAAGATGGCATGCTTTTGTTCTGCATGTACACTTCAAGCATGGAATGATTGCGAGTCAATAGAGTGGGTTGAAAAATGGTATGTAAGAAGTCTAACCCCACTTGACACTTATCAACTCCCGACGGCTCTACAAATCACAAAGATGCAATCATCCATTGACTTTGATCATGTATCGGACCTACTAGAACCAGGTAATATATATTTCTTATAGGTTTTATGATGTTGCTTAGTAAATACATCTAACAAGATGAACATATCAATGTAGGGAAAATTTATGTGATGATTGCAAATGAAGATAATGAAGAGGGTACAAATTATTACCTATGTTGTTGTATCGAGGGAAAAAATAAATTGGAGGCCCCAGTTATAGACGGAGAAAACATATAATATCCTATAGGTTCGAATGGTTGTTACTGGAACATGGCTTCAAAGGTATCCAGTTAAGAATGTTGCAGTTTGGTTGTTTGAGGACTTTGAGACGCATCGAAAGATTATTCACTACTCAAACCTTGTTGTCGACACCAATGTTCATTTGATCAAATATAATGGCAGACCTGCGAACAAGAGCTTGTGGAAAGTGTGTGAGTCTGGCCACGAGGCAATACTTGACACAATAAAGAGTAGAGTAGACCCGGATGGTTCCCTGGATTGATTTCTAAGTATGCACATTGAATTTGTAAAGCCATGTTATTGATCACTCTTTTGGACCAACACCTTGCAATCAGGATTTTTCACCATTAGTGTTTGATGCCATATGCATTTACGATTGTCATTGATCATTTTCTGATTGTGACAGTGAGTAATACTAAAGTTTGTCAAAGTATATAAGAAAAGAACAACATTGGTTGGTGGTGCAAGTGTTCAGTGGTATAAGAAACATCGGTTGTTGGTGCATTTTCTAGTTGTCTATCTTCTCTTTCTTTTCCATCTCATAGATTTATCAGATTCTTATATGCTACATGTTTTATGTTAATTATGTTAGTGATATATTTGAAATTTATACGTAGGATCATCAAGAGATGAGAAAGTAGCGAAGGGGAACATCACTATTGTAGGACCTTCAATCGACCTCCTTATCTAGCATGCATGAAGGTGATAGTAGGTCTCATCAGGTGTATGACTAACATTATTTAGTTACTGCTCTTTTAATGATCTTTATGTGAGTCCATGTCTAATATTGATAGGCTTTTGAAGGTTTTTTGTGGACCAAATTCCTATGATACTACACAACCATAGAGAGGCTACTACCCATGTGTTTTATAGGGAGAAGGGGATGTACACGTTTTGAAGTATTTTGGAATGCAAATAACTGGGCCAGCTGAGGTGGAATGGAGAAATGAAACTGGGCAGCAACTCCTTTTGTTTCTTCTCAAGTACAATATATTTCATGCTCTATGTTGCAAATGGGAGGATTATTTCCCTACATGTATTACTACAAGTATTGACAAATGGGAAGATTTTCAAGATGTTCTTCCATCACTATTGTAATATTTTTCATTGACTTAGTGTATTTTTTGATATAAAAAAATTATGAGAAATTAATACATGCAAATGTGTGTATTCCTTAATATATGCCTCAATTAAATGTGTATATTACATTTAAAATTAGTTGTAATGCTTCATGGTTTACATTTAAAGTTGTCTTCAAGGAAAAACATGTGGATTTATGAGTAAGAATGAAATAATTTCTAATATAATTATAGAAAGGCATATTTTATTGCCCCTACTGATGTAGAGGTGGTGGTAACCGAAAACACAAATTGACACAGCTTCTCTCAAATATGCCAATCAAGACATCAACTTTCAATTAACTCAACCTTGTAAAATAGCATAAAACTCAAGAAGGACCCTATAGAGGTTGTCAACATCCAAGAAATAACAATTAAATCAAATTTGCACAATTCCCAAGGTGGATTCATTGAATTCCTCAAAACTCGCCTATTGACATGTGTTTCCCTTGTAGTAGTTGGAAATCGGTTTTTTAGACTTTTGGCCAAAATTTTCCAAAACACTTAGGAAACTAATAATGGATTCAAATACCCTTCTCAGAGATACACAATATACAGGAAAATCAGATACACCTTCTTAGGACCAAGCACCTCAAAATTGGACTTTCACAGTTTTAAGCCTCAAATTAGGCCATTTTTACTAAGAGACTACCTTTAGATCTCCACACCAAACCTTCTAACCCCAAAAAAATCTTGAATCAAGTTCCCAAACCAAATATTTTCCAAGTCTCCTAACCCCAAATGCACAAACAAGCCTCCAATGCAAAAACCCTCCTTATAGCCTAAATAACTAGGGTTTTAGGCTACCATTATTGAATCTTCACCTTCCCAGCCATTCCTACCCAATCTTACTGCTCATACATCTTTCAATAGGTCCACCCATGCTTAAGGAACACTCTCTTGATCATTAACAATACGGATTATTCATTCCATAGGTCTGACCCACCAATTTCCAAGGGAAAACACACACCTCTAGCCCTTCCTTTCATTCTTCAAGCCAAGGGATCATCCTTCCATGCCTCCTACTCCTAAAGTAACATTCCCTATGCTCAAATACATCATCCCACCGAGTTACATTTGATGACAGTAGGTGGGATGATGGTTATTCCATTAGAATAACCCCAAACCCTTAAGGTTGTTCAGGAACCCGGTAAGAGCAATTTGATGAATTAAGGCACTAAAAGATTAAACCAAACCCTACCAAGGCCCCAAACACAAGTTAGAAAATTTATCTATTGTTGCTCAAGGTAATTTAATACATATAAGACCTGTTCGGCCTATACACAGGTAGGGAACTCAGAAAAATTAGTAAAACTATGAGAAAACAAAGTAATTTCCAAGCTTTATTCTTTTCCCTCCACTCCAACAACCACAACTCTAGCCTCTCTCAGCTTTACGTATAATTTCTCATCCTCCTCTAACTGATCAATGCCCCTAACCACCAATAAACCAACTTTTCAAAACACATAACCGTTGCAATTACGAATTTGTTGCATTATGCAACTCACAAATTTGCAACTTTTATACCTTTTCCTACTAACTAAACTAATGACTCCATTATTTCATTGAGATACAATCTTTCATGTTTCCTTTTAGGCTTACAAAATCACTTGTTGACACATTTTTAATGCAAAGGTGCATTCTGACCATCAAACATGGAGATTTGTGACTAGGTGCCTAGGTGCTCCTGCACCACCTACCTTGTCAATCCTACTGAATTGGCAAGCTAGTGAGCTGATGCAGAGTCAGGGGATTCACAATTCAACTCAATCATCCAATCACCAATAGCACCATAATTCCACATTGCTCAAACATATCAAATCATCAAGTTAGCTTTCTAAACTTCTCCCAAGCACTAAGACATATTTAATATCATTTAAACATGTTCAAACAAAAATCCATCAATCAAATCACTGTTTACATAGTATTTCTCATTCTACCAATCTAGGCATCAAATTTCAAGTAGGATTCCAAAACCTCAATTGATTGTAACTTCTTATTGAGATCCTTCCAGACCTGGACCAACAACATTTTAGCAACCCATTTTTTCCAATTTTAACATATCCAAAAATTAGATACACTTGTTTTGTAAAATATGCGTGAACCAATAGCCTACCCATTGGAAAATGCATCAAATTAGCCCAAAATTACAAAGGGACCACCAAAGAATCAACTCCAAAACTATATATGACCTCAAACAGTCTTTTAACATGTTTCAAAACTTAGGATTCACCAACACTTAGGGGCTTAAAGGCCCAAATAAGCACCCAACAATAGAATCCTAGTTCCTAGGCTTTAACAATGCAAAAAGAATGAGGGTTTGATAGAAAACAACTTTTCAGACCTTCAAAAGCTTAGCCACTACTCCAAAAATGTTTATATATTCCTTCATATAAAATCTAGACCTTCATCCATCCATATTTCAAGTTATTTCAACAAAACACTACCTTAAACCACCAATTTCATACATTATTTCACTAAAAACACACTAGAATAGCCTAGGGCTTCTTCAAAACTCATCCAAACATTCTCCAAAATCAAAGAAACCAATGGGAAATCATTTATCAATTTTTACGAGATTTTATTGAAGAAATCAAAAGATATTGAATTTTAATTGCTTGCTGCCCTCTTAAAATCTGAACTTAACCACTTGGAGTAAATTTGCAATATCTTGAGAAAAACATAATGAAACTTAATGAGACAAAAACCAAATTGATCTAGATTCATTCCACCATCAAATAAAATGACTTTCCATCGATAATATGACTGTACAACAACCTGCAACAGCATTTTTTCAGTAAAACTCAAAATTTTACATATAAAAACAGGGCTCCATTATTGATTCTTCATTATTTAAATTCCCTTGACCTCTTGCTCAGGGTTCTCCATCAATTTAAAGCTTTTTCAACATTAAATAACTCCAACCAATCAACCAAAACTAACTTTTCACCTACTTGACTCTTGAACTTCCATATTTCGCCTTTTTGCCAATTTTGCATATTGACAACATTTTATGATTTGCACATTTTGCAACTTGACCCTTTTTAGGACTCAAAATTATATTGAATATGGTCTCTTAGGACCTTAAAAACTCAACATATGACCTTTACCTAAGATTGACTCTTCATATCCCTTTACAAGCCATTTTACATATTTTTGCAAATATGATAAAATTTGACAAATTAACATCAATGACCATACAAACCAACCAAAAACCCTTCAAATGACTTAAATACATTAAAAATGGTCTTGGAAGACCTTATTGTATGACACCTAATAATTTATTTACAAATAGGCCTCATGGAGTCTTGAATGCAACAAGGTGCTCATGCACCATAAGCTCACTGGCTTGCCAAATCCGTAGGGTTGACAAGGTAGAGGCAGCGTATGCCTCATAGAAATTGATGCAACCTAGGTCATCTCTAACATACCTCAATTCCACCTAGGACTCCTTTGGATAAACTTGCTAAAAATTTTAAAACAACATTGCCCAACCTCACTTTTCATGTAAAAACACCCCAAAATACCAAGGGCATCACCAAAAATCGGTATGCGCACCTCCTGATGCAGAGTGGATCAACCAAGATGTGATTTGACACAACTTATCTCAAATATGCCCACTAAGACATCAAAATTCACTTGAATCAATAGGGTACCTCAACTTCCCAACCATGGAGTCCATTAGACCAGACATGATCAGAGGCTTGGGAATATCTTGAACATCCCTTACTTGATTGATCAACACCCACCAGTAGGACTTTGTGCTTTAGTAACAACCAATGACTCTTCAAAACAACATTAGGCTTGAAATTTTTGTAGCCCTGTCAACTAGGACAGTCAACAATAAAACTAGTTGGAGGAAAGAATAGGAAAATTGACACAGGTTTCAGACCCCTTATGCAGGCCTATTCAAGCCCCCAAGACCTCAGGGTATGACATTCAACAAAACAACTACTATGGACCAATCTACAATGCCACAAGGGGACCTAATGAGGTTGTTCCAAACAAGAACCAAGGTATGTAGGTACTCCCCAACTGTAGGATTTGAGAAATGCAAATCCACAGACCCCGATTAATACCTGCATGCAAAAGACTTGTCACAGAGAACGAGAGAGATCAAGACAAGAGTTTGGCTCTCACAATGTGCAAGATGTATTCCAGAAAAATGAAATAGAGCATCAATGAAATACAAGAGATCGATCCTTATAAAAGGAGATCAAAACCTAAAAGGAAAACCTAACCCTAAAGGTGAGTGCATTTAATAATTAATATTAATTATTAAATGACTAATATGTGTGCAAGGCGAAATCTTAAGAGGAGAGTAAAGTTAATTAATTACTTTACTCTAACACCCCCCCTTAAGATAAGCAAGAGTGCAGCTACAGACTAGTGCAAGAAAGCAAAAGAACTACAGTGCAAGAAAGTAAAATTGGGTCCCGGCAACTAGGCCTGATCAGGTACCCAAGTACAAGGAAATCTCTATGAAACGGAGAAAAGGAGAAAACCCAGTGGGAAAAAACTCCTCTCCAAAAAGAGATGCAAAAAGAAAGTACAAATGAAATGTCTCAAGAGACTCTCTCAAGAACATATGCAGATATACAATCAGATACCCCCCCATGAGAGAGAGTGGAGACTCCAAAGCCCCCCTAGAATGAGAGAACCCCTGTGCCAATGATCAAACCGATGTGTCGCCTCGGAGGAAGAAACAGATCCAACGGTCGAAGAAGAGGAAATCCCTGGATGTGAGGTGAAAATGGAAGTCCTAGATGATGTGCACTGAAGAACGAAACATCAACATGAGTGTATGAATAACAAAATGGTGAATCAAACAACTCAAGATGATCCTGAAATGGAATCTCCAATGAAGAAGGGATAACAAGTGTGTTGAATCTGTCATCTGTGAGAGAAGGAATATCCTCTGATATGGCCTCAACAACTGCACTTGATGGCTCGATGAGTGGAGCAACAATGTCAGTCACAACTAAAGAGGTATCCTGCTGAACAAATGTGATCTCAATAGGAGGAAGAGGTGTAGAAGTCTCAACACTAGTCTCATGAACAGATGGAAGAACACATAAGTTCAAGTGACCGAACTTCTCCTCAGATACTACATGCTCTCTTGTAGAAAGAGAGGGAGATGGTGGACCAAAGTGTGTGAATGCATACAATCGGGAAGAATGATCAACTGTCCCTGTTGCAACAATGTTGCCAGTCTGAATGTCTCTAATGTGCACTGAATCAGGTGTGAACTCAACTATCTTCCCTGTCCCACTGTGAGCAATCTGATAGATGGAGAGAAGGTTAGTGGACAAAGATGGAACACATAATACATCATTGAATGTACCATCATCAATATCGATAGAACCTTTCCCACATACACTCATATAAGTGTTATTACCCATCAATATGTGTGGTGAGGACACAGCCTCGAAAGATGAGAACATGTCCTGAGAAGATGCCATATGGTGTGAAGCACCCGAATCCAGTAGCTATCTAGATGAATGTGAACTGGTGGTTGCACATAATGCATGACCTTTATGTGGGGCCTGTCCATCTATCTGGAATGATGGTGAAGAAGAAGACCTGCCTGAAGTAGATGAAGAAGAGTGATGAATATGGTTCTTCTCAAGAAGAGCTGTCAAATCTGAAACCTGTTTTGCATATCCATCTATCTTCTTCTCATAACACTTGGACTCATCATGTCCTAGCTTAGTGCAATAAGCACACTTAATTCTATCTTTCTTCGATGATTCCCCTTATGAGAAGGTGAATCAAAAGTCTTCTGTGAACTAGAATCCTTCCAATGCTCTGTGGTCTGTGGTTTTTGTTTCTACTTCTGTTTCTGCTTCCCCTAATATGACTGTGCTACCAATGCTTGGTGCGGTGATCCTGTGAGAGCATCCAACTGTGATATCTTAGCCTGCTCTCGAGTCAAACGATCACAAAACACCTCAAAAGAAGGCATGGTAAAACGTGCACCCAAGGCATCCATAGTGGAATGGAAGGTAGATGAGAATATCTGAAAGTTCCCACGAAGTTTTGACAAAATCAGGTAAATACACTCTGTATCAGTCTTAACCTTACCACAACCTTGTAGAAGAGATCTCTGTTGTTTGAATTTCGTCAGAAAGTCCTCAATGGAGGGAAAAGAATCAGGTACAAGTGAAGTCAACTCTGCCTCAATCTGTAGTGCACAGAACTGATTGATGGTACCAAATAAATCATTGAACTTGGTCCACATTTCAAGAGGACTATTACATGCATCAAGATGAAACAACAAGCTGTCTGAAACATGTAAGGAAATCAAACCCATAGCCTCATCCATCTTATTTCTATGCTGCATAATCTCAAATGGCCTTGTCAAAATTGGTTGAACCGTATCTAAACAGGACCACAACCCCTTTGATCTAAGAAGATGTGTCATAAATGTCTTCTAGGTATGATAGTTATGAGGTGTGAGAAGTTCAACACTAGAAGTATTTTCGGCCATGCTGTGAACTGTGCCTCAACTGCTCTGAATTTTTTTTTTTATTATTTAGTGGTCTTTCAGAACTAGATAGAAGATGCAGAAGGGGTTTTTGTTTTGTTTTGGTGTTTATAGATTCTGGTTTTCCGATGTAAATGACAGAAAGCAAGAAAAAACACCCCCCCACAATGCAAAAAACCAATCCCCAGTACAAACTGAAAGCCAAAAAATAATAGAAAGCAGTATATGTATGAGACAAATCTCTATGTATCTGAAGAATTTTCTGGTGAAATAAACTAAAGATCTGGAAAGAGCACAGAACCACCTTTCCGACGCCTATTCGCTTTCGAAAAATGGAGCAAAATTGAGCAAGTTATGCCCCTCGGAGTGCAAAAATATCATTTGACTTTGACTACGAAAAACTGAATGCAAAATGAATATTTTTAAAAAATTCCTATACCATCAGAATGGGCTCGGAACCAGCTTTCCGACAATATTTTGTTTTTGAAAAACCGAGTTCGTATGCAAAAGTTATGGCCAAAATACCAAAATTGCTCCAAAAAGGTTTGAGGGTTAAGCCTGGTGGTTAGGCTAACCGCTAGCATTAACCGCTAGTTGTTAACCGCTAGCGGTTAACTGACGGCGGCGCCCATAACTGATTTTTAATTTTTTTTCTCGGATTACGTGCCGTACCAGGCCGTATGACCCAGAAATGGAAAAAATTTGCCTCTCGGAGTCACTGTGTCCGATTTCGACGATTTGATAGTCGATTTAGGGGATTTTGGGTGCTCTGAATGTGATGGTAAGGTCCGTTTGGGCTGAAATTGCTTCAAAATTGCAGGTACGCTCTGGATCAGGAACCCTCAAAAAACATCAAACCCTCATAGATCTAACGCCGTGAAGCCAAATTTGATGAATTTTATATCAAAATAGGGGTTTTTGGATGCTGCAAGCTCAACGGCGAGGTCCGTTTGAGCTCAAAGTGCACCAAAAAAAAAACCCCCTATTCCAAATAAAAACTAGAAAACAAACACAGATCTGATGCAACCAAACCTAGATATCTAATCCTTTCAAAAACTGAACAAGTTGCAGCAGATCTGGCTCTGATACCATGTAAGATTTGAGAAATGCAAATCCACATACCCCGATTAATACCTGCATGCAAAAGACTTGTCACAGAGAACGAGAGAGATCAAGACGAGAGTTTGGCTCTCACAATGTGCAAGATGTATTCCAAAAAAATGAAATAGAGCATCAATGAAATACAAGAGATCGATCCTTATAAAAGGAAATCAAAACCTAAAAGGAAAACCTAACCCTAAAGGTGAGTGCATTTAATAATTAATACTAATTATTAAATGACTAATATGTGTGCAAGGCGAAATCTTAAGAGGAGAGTAAAGTTAATTAATTACTTTACTCTAACACCAACTCTCCTAAGCCATGAACATGGTTCTTACAACATCAATACACACATCTCAACACCCTTGAATGACCCCTCTCAACAAATTCCACTCACAACTCATCAAACTCATACTTTCCTACACATAATTAGGCTTGTCACATGAGGATGCCAAGCCTAAGGTAACCAAGAAATCACTCCAAAATCCCTTCCGTTATCCAAAACCTCTTAAAACATAAAGTACATGATGAACTCTACCATTCCACCAAGAATTAAGCCTTGACCAAAAGGGAATGGCGAGTTGTGTGCATTTTTGTGATCAAACCCTGGTTTTTGAGGGTTTTTGACCAGTTCCAGAAGAACGATGATAACTCCATCTATTCTTTATGGAATTGGACCAAACCACCACCAAAAGCAATCTATCTCACTCCTCTATCAAACCATGTTAGCCTTGCAGTCATACAGATAGGGTACAGATCATACCAAGCATGGGATCAACAAGTTTACACAGAAAATTAAAAAAACGGAGAAGAGTGTGAATAATTCTTATTAGATATTCTCCAAAATTTCAAAAACAACCTCCATTCGAGCCTCTCAAGTCTTTACATAGTCCTTTACATCCTTCTCTAATTGATCCATGCCCTCAACTAACTAGAAACCAACTTTTAAAACAAGTAATCATTGCATTTCAAATTTGTTGCTTTAAGCAACTTACAAATTTGCAACTTTAGACTCCTCCAACCTGATGACTACAACTAATGACCTCTAAACCCACACAAATGGCTTGTAAATAGCCTTATTAGATCAATAAAACTCCATTCTTGCACACTCATACAAATACACAAATTTTCCTTCAAAGGCTACAAAGACAACTTCTAGTGCAAGATTGAAATTTTCACATTTTTATCACTAGACCCAAAAATCATCCTAAAACATACCTAATGGTCTTAATTAACCTTATTCAAGGAAAATCATGCTTAAAATATCCATAGCAACCTATTGACCAACCTATTCACCATCAGATAATCAAATATTGAGGGTGAGGTATAGGCTAGGGTTTATTGAAAAACCATACTCCAAACCTTCCCAAAACCAACCAAGCCTGAAACACCTTCAAAAAGGTCTACACAAGCTTAAAATTTCAAGAGATATTTCTGCCCCCAAATATTTCTTCAAACCCTAGCACTAAACCATCATTTTCCACTAAAAAATGCACAATTTGACATCTACGACATCACCTAAAAACCCTCTATTCACCTCCCTTGCACACAAAACTTTGCACACATGTTTTATAACCCTAACTAAGCCTTTCCATTGAGTTATAGAAGCATATAGTGGGTGGAAGGCTTAATATGACATTTTAATGCACTCAAAACCCTTAAAATAGGGTATACAGACCGACCCTCAGTAATTGGCTTCTAAAATGCACAAAATCACTTGAAATCAAACCAAACCAAAACTAAAATAGAGTTAAGTCTGCTGCCCACATAATTCCTTCAAAAATAGAGCACAATCGCTTTGAGATACGTTCAACCGGCTCGATCCCTTAAGGGTCCAAAGTGCAAAAGGGAAGAAATATTTGACAAGGTATTACTCCTAAACTGTGGTTCTTACACAATCTCTGTATGAACCTGGAAGATCAAGTTGGGCCCCTCTACAATAACCTCTCTCAGTTTTTTCTATCCCTGAGGCATTTTCCTATGGTGTCCAATTTTCACTTGATGGAAAAAGTGTCAAATGCAAGTAGTTGAAAGTTGCAAAGTGGTACAAATTTTGTTCTACAGCTCGTGTGACCAAACAGACTATTCCAACGCATATGAATAGGTATTTTTATACAAGGCATGGTCCTCTTTCACACCCAAACACGCGGAATCACTTCGAGCTACGTTCAACCGGATTGATCCCTTAAGGGTCCAAAGTGCAAAATGGTTGCAAACTTCAGCTTGCTATTAGTCAGATACCATTATGCTTAGAAACTTCTCATCTGATCCTACAAGATTGTGTTGGGCCCCTATACAATAACCTCTCTCGGTTTTTTCTATCTCGGACGCATTTTCCTATGGTGAAGAATTTTCACTTGGGGAAAAAGTTGTCAAATGCAAGTAGTTGAAAGTTGCAAAGTGGTGCAACTTTTGTTCTATAGTTCGTGTGACCAAACGAACTGTTCCAATGCATACGAATAGGTATTTTTACGCTAGGAATGGTCCTCTTTCACACCCAAATATGGGGAATCACTATGAGCTACGTTCAATAGGATCAATCTCTTAATGGTCCAAAGAGCAAAATGTCTGCAAACTTTAGCATGCTATTACTCGGATACCATGACACTTATAAAATTCTCATCTAATCTTACGAGATCATGTTGGGCCCCTCTACAATAACCTCTCTCGTATTTTTCTATCTCAGAAGCATTTTCCTGTGGTGTCCAATTTTCACTTGATGGGAAAAGTGTCAAATGCAAGTAGTTAAAAGTTGCAAAGTGGTGCAACTTTTGTTCTGCAGCTCGTGTGACCAAACGGATTGTTCCAACACGTCCAAATAGGTATATTTATTCTAGAAATGGTCCTCTTTCACACCCAAACACACGGAGTCGCTCTGAGCTACGCTCAACCAGATCGATTCCTTAAGGGTCCAAAGTGCAAAATGGCTGCAAACTTCAACATGCTATTACTCGGATACCGTGATGCTTAGAAACTTCTCGTCTGATCCTACAAGATCATGTTGGGTCCCTCTACAATAAAATCTCTTGGTTTTTTCTATCTCAGAGGCATTTTCCTGTGGTAGTGAATTTTCACATGGGAAAAAAGTTGTCAAATGCAAGTAGTTGAAAGTTACAAAGTGGTGCAACTTTCGTTCTATAGCTCATGTGACCAAACGAACTAGTCCAACATGTTCGAATAGGTATTTTTATGCTAGGTATGGTCCTCTTTCACACCCAAACACTCAGAATCACTCTGAGCTACGTTCAACCGGATCGATCCCTTAAGGGTCCAAAGTGCAAAATGGCTGCAAACTTTAGCATGCTATTACTCGGATACCGTGATGCTTAGAAAATTATTGTCTTATCCTATGAGATCTTGTTGGGCCCCTCTACAATAACCTATCTCAGTTTTTCTATCTCGGAGGCATTTCCCTGTGGTGGTGAATTTTCACTTGGGGAAAAAGTTGTCAAATGCAAGTAGTTGAAAGTTGCAAAGTGGTGCAAATTTTGTTTTGTAGCTCATGTGACCAAATGAACTGTTCCAACACGTCCAAATAGGTATTTTTACGCTATTCATGGTCCTCTTTCACACCTAAACACACGGAATTTCTCTGAGCTATGTTCAATCGGATCGATCCCTTAAGGGTCCAAAGTGCAAAATGGTTGCAAACTTCAACATGCTATTACTCGGATACCGTGATGCTTAGAAATTTCTCATCTAATCCTACAAGATTGCATTGGGCCCCTTTACAATAACCTCTCTCGGTTTTTTCTATGTCAAAGGCATTTTTCTGTGGTGGTGAATTTTTTCTTGGGGAAAAAGTTGTCAAATGCAAGTAGTTGAAAGTTGCAAAGTGGTGCAACTTTCGTTCTGCAGCTCGTGTGACCAAATGGATTGTTCCAATGTGTCTATATGGGTATGTTTACACTAGGCATGATCCTCTTTTGTACCCAAACACGCGAAATCGCTCCGAGCTATGTTCAACCGGATCGATCCCTTAAGAGTCCAAAGTGCAAAATGGTTGTGAACTTCAGCATGCTCGTATTCAGACATCGTGATGCTTAGAAACTTCTCGTATGATCCTATGGTATCATGTTGGGCCCCTCTACAATAACCTCTCTTGGTTTTTGCAATATCAGAGGCCTTTTCCCATGGTGGCGATTTCTTGCTTGGGGAAAAATTTGTCAATTGCAAGTAGTTGAGTGTGTAAAAATGACTTTTTAGCCATTCCACCCATTGTATCCTATTGTAACTTAGTGGAATAGCATAATTAGGGGTAGGGACCATATGTGCATGGTTTCTGGATTAGGAGAGATGAGTTGAGTGGTTTGGTGTGATGCCCTAGTTGACAATTTGATGAGTTTTGGTGAAATTCAGTGGTTTAAGACTAGAAATGGTTGAAATCCTTTGGGGTAGGAGTTTGTGAGGGACTTTTAAGCATTTGCAGGTTCTTTTAAGCATGCTTTATACATTGGAAAGGTGTTATGAGTTGTGGGAATAGGATTTTCAATAAACCCACCCTTTTTAGGCTTTTAGCCATAGTAGCAAGGCAGTGAACTATTTGATAAAATGCTTTGGTAAACATGTACGAAAAATGTGGTAGCATAGGCAAGGTAGTGAATTGTTTGAAAAAAATTCTCAAAGAAACATGGTCTCATGGTGATGGAATTTCATGACAATCCATAGCTGTGAGGATTTGTGACTTGAGGATTGTGATTAATGATTGGAATTATGTTTAGTGAGATTGCATGACCTCCCCTACTGCATCAATGTTTTAGGGTTTTATCCATAGCAGCAAGGCAATTAACTATTTGATATAATGCTTTGATATACATGTATGAAAAATGTGGTAGCATAGAAAAGGTAGTGAACTCTTTTTAAAAATGCCTCAAAAAAATGAGGTCTCATGGTGATGGAATGACATGACAATCAAAAGCAATTTGATTGTCATGGCATTCCGTCACCATGAGACCACATTTATTTGAGGCATCTTTTGAACTAGTTCACTACCTTGTCTATGGCTTGTCATGGCATTCCATCACCACATTTATTTGATGCATTTTTTCAAATAGTTCACTGTCTTATCTATGCTATTGATTACTATTATGCTTTTGATATCTTTTTTCAAAGCATCCATAGATTGTTCAAAATCACTTGTTTTAGGATTTTAGCCATAGCAACAAGGCAGTGAACTATTTGACAAGATGCTTTGGTAGAAATGTATGAAAAATGTGGTAACATAGACAAGGTAGGGAACTATTTGAAAAAATACCTCAAAGAAATTTGGTCTCATAGAATGCCATGATAAGAAAATGCAATTGGCAGCTGCTCCTAGTTATTAGTTATGCAATGTGAAGAAATTGCATAACTTCTTAGGTTGACTTTGTACAAACTATATTGTGATTGAAATTTTGTCATCTATCAACATCTAGTTATTAGTTATGCAAAGTGAAGTAATGCTTTGACTTTGAAAGATGTGCAATGCAATGTAATCAACGATATGAATATAAACTACAAAAATCCATATTTTATAATTCATTAGTTAAAATATTTATTTTATTTGCTCTATATATCTCTATATGCTATGGAAATGCCTTTCAAAAAAAATTTAAAAAGTTTTTATCTCTTGTTCTACAATTTTTCCCAATTTTTTCACAAACTATTATACTTTTGGTTTGTCAAATTTTTCCCCAAAAGATTTTTGCTGCTATGCATTGGAAGCATGAAGAATACATGTGAATACACACAATATAGGTGAATTATACATGTGAATAAGTGAGGCACAAGTAATTGAAGTATTCCAAAGGATACAAACCACCACGAATGGAGCTTATTGAGCATTCAATAGTAATTAATTAAGTATTAGATGTAAACAAAATCCATGCCTACAATATTCAAGCATACAACTTACACGATATGCATGATAACATCATTCAAGAATGGCAGTAGCAAAATAAGATTTACTTTAATAAAAAATCCAAAAGGCTATACAATGATATATATTGATAAAAGTATATACAATATATCCAAAAAAACCATACAGGCTTAGTACAAAGGAGCCATATGGACATAAAATGACATGTATATATTGATAGTAAAAAACATATGTTCCAAAATGCCACATAGGCATACAATAAACAACACTAATACATAGTCATTGGCTAGATGGAGTGACTGTTGCTTCTCTTGTCTTTCAAACACACTCGCTAGTCCTCCTCTCTTCACTTTGGACCTTCAACTGATACAATAAAAAGTAAAGATGTTAAAACATAGAAATTGAATTGTGGAATGACATATAATAGAATATATAATCACTTACTACATACATATAGTCATCATGCACATTTACAGCATCACCACATCCACGATTTGGAGTGACAACCACCTATAGCAACCATCAATATAGAAATTAAACTACATAAGAGTATCATGAAGATTTTCTACAATAGACCATAAAAGAGCAAATATAATGTCAAATTGACTAATCTATTCCTTACCTCTCTCGATGGATCAGAACTGGCTATTGCTGCAACAACTCCATGGTCCATCATTCCACCAACATCACCAAGGATGTCTATTGTCAACAACTGCAAATGAAACAATATCTCAAGTATCATTTTGATATAAAGACCAAGAGGGGATAATGGAACATAAGGTGAAATAAGAGAGGGTAATGGGATGGGAATAGAAGGGTGATGCAGAGAGGTGGCTCAAACTCATTGAAAGTGACAAATTGCATTCAAGAGGCATATAAAAAGATTAAAATGGCCTATTAGAGTAATCCAAACAATCCTCAAATATTTACAGCAATCGAGAGTCTAATTTATCACTTTCACCCATGTAACCTAGCAGTAGTGCAAACTTAGTTTTTGGCCTTTAACTCCCATGATTTCCAAAAAACTTGACAATCAAAAGGTGCATTCAAATACCCATTTCAGAGTTATACAACATATCTCTTAACCAGATACAAGTATTTTGGACCAATCCCTTGAAATTAGACCCTCAACGTTGTCCTAGGCCATGAATTAGGCCAAATTTACAAAGCAACATACCTTTAAACTTAAAACAGAACCTTGAAATCTTAGGGAAAAATTTCCTATGCCCTCAAACCTATAAAACCACAATCAAAACCTAGGGTTGAAACCTCCAACATAGCAAACTCCAAAACCCTCAATTTCATGCCAAGTCAAGAGGGTTTATTCAAAGTCCCACTTGCACAACCTCCCAGACCATGCCACCGACTCAGACATGTATATTCTAACCCCAATATGCTCAAAAGTTGGAAAAAACTCCACACTCTCATTGACTTCCACAAACCCTAGACCCAAGGCTCCATCTTCATGTGTTTTTCTTCACAAAACTCATCAAGACAGTAGGTTTATCTCCTTAGTTCCTTCTCCACAACTCTAATCATGCAACCTACAACCTACTCAAACTCCCTAGGGACCATTACACTAGTTACAATAGGTATAGTTGGTGTAAGGGCCCTTAAATCATGATTTTGGTTACAAAACCCTCAAATAGTGTGTCATCGGCCTGTCACAGGAAAACAAGGATATTTACCACAAATCACAATGGATCTCCCTTAAACTTGTTCTAAAATATTTTTAACACCTACCACCACAAAGTAAAATGATTTACATGGCACAATCAATCTATACGGGCTCGTACAGGCCTGCAAATGACAAGAAAACTCTGAAATTTGATGAAAAACATAGATATTCTTATAGCCAATGCTTCAAACTTCAAGCCAACATTACAAAATGATTTTTCATGCATTTTTAAAGGATTCTCCTCATCAAACCAACACCCAACTTCCTTACAACTAGTTTTTAAACCTCTCATGACCGTTGCATTACAAATTTGTTGCATTTATGCAACTCACAAATTTGGCACTTTCAAGTTTTGACTCTTTATTGTTTCCTAGACCCTCTTAAACACCTAAACTATTAAAAATAGTCTAATGAGACCTTATTAAACTAATAAATAATGAATTACTCAAGAAAACATCATCTTATCTTCCTTGACACACCTTGTCAACTTTGACAATTCCTTCCACATGATTTGCAAACCTTACAAGATGAATACATAAGCCCCTCAAAGTTGATCAATTACAATAGAATGGTCACATTGGACCTTATTAAGACTCAAGGACTCAACTCAAACATCCTAACACACCTTGCCTATCAGACACTTAATGAAGAAACATAGAAAAGAGTTGTGCCTCTACACCAAAGGGATTAATGGAACATAGGATGGACTAGTATAGATTGATGGGATGGGCTAGGATGGGATAACAAAATATAGGGTGGAAAATTAGAGGTTAATGGGATGCGATTATTAGGGAATAATGCAACACAGGGTGAATTAGGAGGTGTCTAGGGTTTGACTATAGTACACAAAGTGTGAACTTGACCTTTGTGTAGCAATAATAGAGAAGAGTTATCTAGGATGAAACGTGGATAAATATGGTATAACATAGGATGATATAAAGGAACATAGGGTGGAACATAGGGGATAATGGAACATCTAGGGTGAAATAATAATGGGTACAATAAGATGGGAGTAGAAGGACATAATGACACATAGCATGGACTAGAAGATATTAGTGGGATGGGTTAGGAGGGGATCATGGAAAATAGGGTGAACTATTAAATGTTAATGGTAAGGGATTAGGAAGGAATAAAGGAACAAAAAGTGAATTAGGAGAACATAATGTGACACGATCAAGGAATACAAATGCAATGTTTGTGTTTCTCATCAATTTTTTAGATTTGTATATACGCAAAATTATGAAAACTAGCTAACATAGATTTAAAACATCATTAATGAATAAAGGATACTTGAGTGTACGTTGTTTGAGGATATGAATCGCGAGGTGTGGAGGAAGAAGGTGCACCAGGAAACTATTTGAAATCCAAAGCATGTTATGAAACAAACATTCAAATATAACATTCAATTGTTCAAATGCAATAATAATATCTTTAATACTAGTTGCATACCTGTGGACTCATTGTCAAGAATGTATAAGGGTCTATAGGAATAGAGCATGCCTCATGAACAGTGCAACCCTAAAATTTCATCATATCAAAATTCTACTAATTTAGTTATTCTTAAATTTCAAAATATAATTTAATAAACAACATTAAAATAACTTGCTAAATTTTACCTGAGTGTCAATGCCAAATGTATCATTCAGAATATCATCTGTGAAATCCATCACCTCTACAACTGATGTAGGTTGTGTAGCTGCATCATGAGCACTTTGATAACCATAGGTGAAAACAACACCACAAGTGCCACAATGGTGGGGTGGATCTTGGGGCCTACACATCTCCTCCACACTAGGCTCTACTAGAGGACTCACACACTATAAAATGGTTTGAGTGAGTGAGTCAATCGACTTTAGTGTGTCCACCTCTACACTATCCTTAACAATGGAAGGAACAATGACATGCTCTACCATGGGTCTTCCTAAATCTCTCAGTGCTAGTTGTGGATTACGTCATGCAACAGGTCTTCATGTTGGAGCCTCCACCTCTACCCTAAAAGTCTAAGATGTTAAAATAGTTTGGCATTTTATTGATGATAAACTCGCAATAGAGTTTCCTCAAAAAGTATTGTGGCACCTTATGGTTATTGCATGAAGGTTGGTCAAATACCATCCACCACCGCTCCCAATTATTATTTTTAATTAACTCATGGTGGCAGCAATGGATGGGGAACCTCCTGCATGCATGATACAAAGGTTCATTAATTTTTGGGTCTATAAATAGGGCACACAAGTCGGCTTTGCTAATTTTTAGTTTTTTGACATCTGCATATGACAAACCACCGGCATAAAATTGTCTCATCTCATGCCTCTTATTTGACCAAAAGTTCATTTGCTCACTCATTTCTCCTACATGAGTTACAATTGACTTCAATGATTCAGCAATCCCTCTCCTATAAGGGTAGGTTTTGGCATGCTCGATTAATCTTGCAATTAATTTTTGAATGTCTCTTTATTGTTTTCAATTTGATTTTGAATATTTTCTTGTGTTCCTTGAGGATGCCTATGAATTGATGGAGGGGTTTTGGGTTGTTCTTGTATAGGAGGCTCTTCATGAGGGGGTGATTGTGAATTCTCAATGTTTCGAGGTGGAGATTCATTCCCTAAGAATTAGAACAAAGTTATATTATAAAAACCTATTTAAATTTGCATTCTAAATCAAATTTGAAATAAATAGAATAAAAATGCATACCTCTTTGCAATCTTCGACCTCTCCAACGTGTTGGCGGCATCCTCGTGGAAAATGGCAAGCTAAGGATGTAAAGAATAGAAGAGATTTGGCAAGCGTAAGTTGTAGACCTGAAATCCTCTTTCTCAAGCCACGGGTTGAAGAAAAAATGAGGGTTTGAAACCCGATTTCTAACTTTTATGTCTACTAAGCCATTTGGCACTCGCCAAATGGCTTATTTTGGGTCTTTTTTTAACATTTTTTCAATTTGGCACCTAAATTGTGTCACAGATTGGTGCACTTATCCTTTCAACTTGTTGATATGTATTGAGATAATTAATCTCTGATTTATTTTCTTGAAGAGAGTATCATGGGTTTTTTTACTCATCCTTTCATGGTAATCCTGAATAAGGATAATTATGAGTCACAATGAAAGGACATCCTAACACATCTCAAGTGAATTAATATTTTTACTTATCTTTATGGACTCATACCATAACTAGATACATCTAGGATGAGGTTAGTATGGGAAAATAATATCAATCATGTCATAAGATTAATTTGTTCTAGTGTTGATTATGACAGTATGCATGTTATTTTAGACTTTGAGTTCCCACACACTTTAGAACAAGATTTGGGAGATGCATGGATATTATTATGTGTCACCATTACTAGATGTTATTGCTATGGAATTCCTTACACCTATTGATGATGAAACTTTGGAGGAGCTTGAATATTTTTAATGCCTTGAATGTTCTAATGATATAAATACTTATTTATTCCTCTACTACTATCAAGATCATATCTCCATCAATTATTGCTACTTTAGATCCTAGTGTTACTTCTTTGAAAGCTTCCATTAATTCCTTGCACTAGGAAAATCTTGGTCACTAGATCCACCTCATTGGAATTCTTATTTATTAAAAAAATCATCCTTGTTTGTGTAATCTCACATTTTTGTTTAGATGATTCATTATAAGATTTTCATTACCTCGTAGATGGAACTATGTCATCAATTCATTTTCTATGTAGTTTATATTTTTCCCTCTCTTGGTTCTACTTCTCTAATTGGGCATTCAATTCCTATTTTTGAGGAAATGTCTTTTTCTAGAATGAAGATACTTAGTTGCATTTAGATGCATCTATTTGGATTTGGGTCCCTTATTCATCCAAATTATGGAAATAGATTCTACACTCACCTATGAATCCTTTTATTCCCAAGGGGATTAAATGTGTTTGTAAGTAACTTGGATTATTTTGTGTTTTCAAGCATTCAACATTAGCACTAGAGATACTTATTTATAAATGGCACACATCTCTTTCATTTTCTCTTTCCTATGGGGTATTCATTATGTATTTGTGATGGACCTAATTATTTATGATCTACCAATGTAATTTTTTTTCTCTTTTGAGATGGTTTTTTTTCACTAGGTTTTTTTCCTTTACTCTTATTTTTGAGAAATATTTATTTGCAAATGGGTATATGATCTATCCTTATTTTTGGGACCTGTACACACATAAAAATGACCTAGGCCTGCAAGTTCTATTTTTAATCTTTTCTTCCTAGCATAATTAAGACATTTTAATTATGTCCTTGATTCACTTTTGGCTATTAATTAAATAATTCATAATTATCTAATTAATTCATGTCCTCTTTATTCCTTCTTGATTGATTAAATAAATTTTGTTTATTTAATTACATCACTAATTAAGTCCTCTTCTTTCTAAATTAAATAAATTCTTATTTGTTTAATTTTTGTCCACTTTCCACTATAATTAAATAATTATTTTTAATTACTTAATTATTCATTAGCCTCTTCTCTCCTAAATTAAATTATTTATTTAATTTGGTCCACTCTCTTGAATTTTGAATTAAATCATTATATTTAATTCAAAAGATTTCTTTTGTCACATTCTTCTATAATTAAATAATATCTTTATTATTTAATTATTCATTAGCCACCTAAATTAAATATTTATTATTATTTAATTTCTCCTATCACGCTCATTTTAAATAAAATTTATTTATTTAAAATAAGTCCCACTTTCTAAATTCCCTCTTTTAGTAAATATTTTAAATTAAAATTATTTACCGTCACATGACCCCACCACTTTTGAATTAAATTAATTTTTAATTCAAAAGGTCAACATCATTTCTTGAATCAAATAATTTTAAACTATTATTTGATTCTCTAGCAACTTCAGTTTGTGTGCCCAAAATCTCTTGTCACATGCATTATCAACCCTTGATTTGATTTTCTAAAAATCAATCTTGTCCATTCATTTCAAATTTGACCTAATGTTGCCCTAACCCTAATTGTGGGTTGTTATTTTGAATCTTGACCACAAATTCTAGGGCACTTGTTAACTTTTAATCTTGGCCATTCACACAAAATTGCATTTTCTATAAAATGGCAATTTTGGTCTCATTTTGGCATATCTTGCAACCTCATGTTCTTGCAATTTATACTCTTGCATTCTTTTCATTTTGTCATAGGCATATTTAGATTTCATTTGGCACAGTTTAGAAATATTTAGATGCTTACTAGTTGCATTATAACATAGTATTGCATGTAGTTACTCAAATCTTTCAACATTTGCTTAGGGCTTGTCATTGTCATTAGATTGCTCATCATAATTCTGATGACAACATCATATTCCAGCAAGTTGAGAAGTTATAATGGAGGTCAGCCATGGAGGATGAATACATTTTGGTGAGATTGTTTCATTTGTTTTCATTTTATTCCTTTGCACTTCATTATCACTTTGGGTTTTTATGTTTTGCGTTTGATTTGCTAACACTAGGAAAATTCTTATAGTTACATTGGTGAACCTGACATCTTTTGGAAATTTTTGAAGAATTTTGGAGTTGAATCTTTTTTGTTGTAGGTTTTGTTAGCATTTTATTGCAGGTTTTGCATCATTTTGGGGACAAAACCCTACTTTTCAAAGATTCAACCATATCTCTCAAACAACTACATATTTTTTGACAAAATGTTTTTTGCAAGTTGGGGACAATATCAAGAGCTTTTAATCCAAAAATCAGATTTTTTGGAGTTGTTTTTAATTTTTTATAATTTTGTTTGTTATTTTCATGAAAAACCAGTTTTGAGAGCAAATTAGCGAATTTTTTGGATTTCTTTACATTTTTGGAAAGCTCTCTGAATTTCAATATGTGTCTATTCTTTATGTTTTTAATTTTCCTACAAAACAATTTGACAAAAATAGATCTTTCAAAATTAAGGTTTCAAAAAAGGTTTGCTTATATCTCATAAACGGTTGCCGGTCTATTTACAAATTTGTTTTTGCGGATTTGGAATGATGTCAGGAACCTTTAGTAAAAAACTCAAATTTTTTGGACATGTTTTGAAATTTTAATAATTTTTTTATGATTTTTCATAAAAGAAATTAATTCTGGATGTAAAACAGCGAATTTTTTCGGATTTCTTTACATTTTTGGAAATCTCTCTGAATTTTAGTGAGGGTCTATTTTCTGTGTTTTTACTTTTGATATAAAAAACAGTTCCAAAAATCAGATTTATTCGAATTTTCTAAAATCTCTATATTTTTCTACTTTTTTCTGTGTGGTAGTTTAAAGATTTTGGGTTACTGATTTTGGGTTTGCAGCTTGTGGCAAGGAGTCTAATATTTGTTTTTTTTTTTTACATTCATGAGTTAAAATGAACATGCATGCATATTCATTGGATTAAAAAGAACACAATCTTGCATGATAACTCATTGGATTAAAATAAATTTGCATCTTTTCATAGCATTGGGTTAAAATGAACTTTTAGTTAGCTCACACTACAAATAGTTAAAATGAACCCCATGTTTTGACAAATACTACAAATGGTTAAAATGAACTCCATGTTTTTTATGTTTGTCAACACATTTCAATTTGGGCTTAAAATGAACACCATACGAGTGTGAGTTGAGATATTCATGTGCTCTCTCTTTATTTTTAAACAAAGATTGATTGAACTATGAATATTTTGGCTCACTTTTGTTAGCCTTAGAAATTGGGCCTGCTTTGGTGGGAAAAAGTACTCACCCCAAAGCGACTCAAACCGGGAATGCGCTAAAGCCAAGCGATGCCCAATCGATATATAAATTTTAATGTTAAGGAAAGCTTAGCATTACAAAACTTCTTGTGGACCAGCAATTGACTCCCCAGTACCCTTATGGTGCGTCAAAACTTGTAGAGCGTAACCTCTACAGAATAGGATGATAATGCCTCTCGCATGGCCTTCTGAACGGGTGCCCGAAATAAATCCTTTATTTTAGAAAATCACAAACATTCTATTCTTTGGTGCAGCAACGGTCATTGCCAAGGCACCCGCACCTGCACAGTTCTTAGTAGAGATGATCAATCTGCTATGGGAGTTTCATGGAGGTTGGAAGCTTGGTTGCCCTGAGAAGTGAGTGCACTGTAAGGGGGAGCCTGTGGGGCCAAGCTTCTGAATTAATCCGTAAGGATATGCGGTTAGTGGGATCCATAATAATATTGTCCTTGCAGCCATAAGATTTTTGTGAAATGATTTCTATGTGAATTATTTTCATTTTTTACAGCACCATGTGTTTGCCAACTGTTCTCAAACATTCACACAAATAAACATCCTTGACAAATCTAGAAAACGCTCTTAATCTGAAACAAAAAAATCAATCCTTTGGTCATTGTCATCCTTGTCATTTTTTTACCTTGTCACTTAATCCTACAAGCAAGTCCTTTGACAATCCAAATTGACACATTGGGCAAACTTTGAATTCTTAAGTGAACCTTTCCTAAAAATCATTTGGCATAAGGTATCCCCTTTTATCACTTTGCATTGTCACCTTGCATAAAGCATAGCCTCATGCCATCCACCATCATGTCTTCAAGCCACTTTGATATGCTTGCTAGTCGAATTGAATGCCAATTTCTTAGTAATGGTCAAGCCCAACTAGCTAGGGACTTCAAAACACTATACCTCCAATCCAAGTCCAAATCCACAACCCATAGTCAACCACCCAAATATCCATCTTACCAACAATCCATGAGTCCTAGTCCTCTATCCATCTACTATCAAGAGTCCCCTAACACCATCCATGGCACTAAGTCACAACAAACTTCCATTAGTCATACCCACCCTAACTTTGACAAGGGAAATCAGCCATCCATCAATCCAAACCAACTATCCACGTCATATCCTAATCCTCCACTCATGTCATATCCTAGTCCTCCATCCACATCATATCCTTGTCATGCAGTCATGTCCTATCCTAGCCCATCATCCCTCAACCAAGTCCCAACCTCCATGTCATATCCTAGTCCATTACACACCAATCCATTCCAAGACACTCCATGTTTTCATGAAAACATATCTAGTCATGGTCTCCCAAGTCCCATCTTCTTACCTACACTTGAGGATACATGTCAAGAGGCAAGTCCAAAGCATGACATCATAACATCACCATCTTTTCCAGATCAAAGTAGTCTATTGGACCCCATCTTTACATCCATTAAAGAAGTCCTCCTAGACAATCATGGCATACCAAAGACACCTATCCTTGGTCAAGATTCCATCCAAAACCATGTCATTCAAGACGAACCTATCCTTGGTCAAGATGAAGAGTCCATCCAAAACCATTTCATTCAAGACGAACCTATCCTTGGTCAAGACCCTATTTTTGATCATGTCATTCCAACTGAGCCCATCTTTGATCAAGACACTACTTTTGAAGAATTCCAAAATGATCCACTCCTTGACCTTTATGCCCTTCATGATGAAACACTTGAAGATGACCCTCTCCAAGCTTCCAACATTGACACTACCAACAATGAGACACTTGCCTCCATGGGACACATAGATGATCTACCACTAGAACAATAGTCTCCTAGCATGGACATATTTTCAAATGATCAAGCTATAAATGAATTCAGTGGGCTCTATGACCATGACCATGAAGACGGTTTCAACATCAACTTCGAAGCACCAATAGAATCATCAGAATCTGATATGTCAGAAAATAAAATCGAAGATGTCAATCAAAAATTTGTCCAACATGTCAGTGAAGCTACAACATCCTATGAATTAGGATCATCTATCTTTTTCAGAGTAGGCCTTCTCATAGATGAGAAGATTTTGAGCATTAATTTCCACAATAAGGATGGGTTAGCATCTTGCTTCCACAATAACAAGTACCCCATCGCAAACAAAATTTGTCAGAACATGAATTATCAGGGAAAAGGATTCGGCCTACACGAGAAAGGAATTTTGGAACCCGTTCAAGTTCAAGCACATTACGGACATCAAGGTCTTGGCTATTCATCATTCAGAAAATATAATGATGTTAGTGTTCCCTCCTCGATATTGGGGGAAACTTTATCAAGTACGAACATCAAAATGGGTATGATGAGTAGTCCTTGTCATAAGATTGTTGTTAAGATCCCTTCCCACCACACCCCAAAACATCATTCCATTGTGAATAAACCTTCCATTTGGAGCCAACAAAAGTCTTACAAATCTAAAATCCAAAATCAAATGTCAAAGGTTAGGGAATCAAACAACAATACAAGTGGACAAATGAAGCTAAAATGGATCCCAAAACAAAATGGGTCAAGTCAAGAAAAGAATGAATTAGGCAAAGAAAATATGCCAAAAGTCAATCAAAATGTTGGAGCCACCGCACAAGAGGACTCCCACATATAATACATGTCCACCTTCATCAAAATGGCCATGAAAAAAGACATAAAAATGTTCGTTCCAAACAACATCCTAACCCGACACCTAAAGTTTGGAGAATAAAAATCAATACATCCAAACATCCAACCAACTTGTCCACATCCACCATCATCCATCATAATCCTACATCCTCCTTAAATTCCAAATATCCCATGTCACAAATCCATCACATTTTGGCAGAAACTCTCTATCATAAGGACTCTCATGGCACTCTATCACGATGTACGTATTCTGATAAGGCCAACTCTAGTATCAACAAGGATCACAATGACATCAATCAACTGTATGCAAGCGTTATTATCTTGACAAGGCAACTACTTCAAAAAGTTCATTATTGGCATGTCATGGCACCATTCTCTACATCGGCACTATCAAAGGATTCGGCACAACCAGTGACCATCTAAAGCATCAAGGCTATTTGGCAAAAATGCAAAAATACAAAAAAAATTTGAAAAATCAAAAAAATCTTCACCTTGATGAAAATCTGGCAAACAGGTGTCTTGGTAACACCAAAAAAAATCAGAAAATATCAAAAATACTAAAGAGCAAACTTTCATCCAATGGTGAAAACCTAGCAAATAGGCGCTTTGGATAAGTACCATGATGAAAACTTGGCAAACAGGCATCATGTGTAGTATAAATCATCTATGTGGACCATTGCACTTGGGGGCAAGTCATCTCATCTCCCATTCCCTTTGCATGACATTTATGCCCATCCATCTAAGCCCTATCATTTCATCCATTTTCCCACCTACTTTGATCTTCATAAGGACTACAATACAAACATAAATCATGCTTTGGAAAAAAGCTGTTGACATGTCTATCCATTGGTCATACACTTTCATGAAATATCATGTCATTACCTTCATAGCCTTCTTTTTGCTATGCAACATCATCCTTGGAGACCATATGATAATTCTCCTAGTCCAAGCCATCCATGTCTCCTATCTTTTACCAAAGCCATCCATTGTCCTTTTATACCTATCATCCATCTTGGTTTCCCTTGTCATCCCATCTAATCCTCACGAAGTCATTCCACATGCAACAATATGGAAAATCGGGTGCATCATCCAAAACATTCCTTGACTTTGTCCTTGGCCTTGTTGTAGACTTTTATCCTCTTTTCATATCATTGTCATCCTCAAGTTGTTTCGGGATGTGTCCTTCCCACATCAAACAACATTGTCATTGTCATCATCGCCTGTCAATCGGTATTCAACTTGACTAGTAGCAAAATCATGGTTGTCCTTGGATTCATGTGCGTCAGCATCATTCAAATGCATTTGTCACAATTTTCATAAAACATCAAAAAGTCATAAAAACTGGAAAATGCCTTGAAAAAAGTCATAAAAATCTGAAAAAGTCCTGAAAAAAGTTCTAAAAATCGTAAAAAGTCTTGAAAAAAGTCATAAAAATTGAAAAATGTACTGAGAAAATACAAAAGCATCCAAATCAATGTCAAAATCCCAAAAATAGAGTCAATGCTTGTCCCATCAGTCCAGTCAATCATGTGAGTCAATCTTTATCCCAATCTGAACTACGTTGTCTCTACGCATTTGCTACGTAGGCAAGATTCATCTTTAAATCCCCGAGACATTAGGTCAATCTTTCTAGGTTTTTCAAAATAAAATCATGATTCAAACTTCTGTCCTTTGGACAAGGTCATTGGTCGTGTCGAACTATGAGGTCTCTGAGTGCACGACGTAGGCAAGGCCATCAATCGATGAGCCCCCGAGGCCACACTAGGTCAGTCCATTAGAGTTCATGGCACAACATTTTCACACACGTCAATCTTTCTTGAAATCAAGAAAATCTTCCATCAATCCCAAGCGAACAATCTATCAACAGTCTATTTCATCAGCAATTCCAGTCAATTCAGCATATCAGCAATGGCATGTAATAATATTCTATCAAGACAATTTAACCTGGCAAACCTTTGGGTTCTTCTTCAGATGTGTCCTTCTAAATAGCAACTCTCGTCATTTCTTTATGCTTTTGGATGTGTCCTTCCTAAGCATTGTCATCATCTGGCATTTTGATGGCTTCTCCTAACTCGGAGAATTCATCTCTTAGATATCAATGTCATTCAGGATATGTCCTTCTTGAATTTGATATCGCTTGAAATTTGGCAACCTTGACACCCTAGCATTTCGACATCATCAAACCGAACATCTTGGCATTTAGACACACTTAGCAAACACTTGGCACTTATCTTATGGGTTTTCATCATGTTACTAGTTTTTCAGCGAGATCCCGATAACAGGATTTAGAGAAACAGTGATGTCTCATGACGTTTGTCTTGTCTTTTGACACTCATGTTACTAGTTTCTCAGTGATATCATGACTACGAGATTCCGAAAAATAGTGATGTATCATAATAGGGGCTTTATTTTTTTCTTTTGGCAATCATGTTGCTAGTTTCTCAAGGATGTTCTGGAAACAGGATTTAGAGAAGCAATGACGTTTCATAGTTTGTCCTTCTTGTCTTTTTCTGCTTGCGATTGGTTATGACAAAAAGACTGGCGCTATTGCACTCTTAGTATGAGTCATGATCATCCTTTTATGCAACTGCTTGTCTTATGTGATGGTACGGCCTTGCACACCTTAGTTTATGTCATATCATGGTGTTTGTTGGCCATTACAATAATCTGCCCAATGATGATTAAGAGCAATAAGTATTAAAGTCCTATGGTAATATGTTGAAGGATTTTGTCTAGGAACTAACATGCATCTCCTTTTGTCTTGTCATCTTCTCTCGCTCATCTCATATAGGCATTGCATCCATATCATCATCCATATCTTTTACACTAACATTTCTTTTGTCTTTCATCTTCTAGTCTTCTCATCCATTTCGAGAGCACACTCGTATCCTCAGAACCCAACTGTCCTCTCGAGGGGGCATACCGCAACCCTCCTCGTCATTCTTCCTCATCCTATTTTGCACTGGGGCCATATTTTTTACTTATTTTCTTTGCCACAATGCGACAGGCTGCATTATGACAAAGAGGGGCAAATGTAGACACATAAAAATGACCTAGGCCTGCAAGTTCTATTTTTAATCTTTTTCTTCCTAGCATAATTAAGACATTTTAATTATGTCCTTGATTCACTTTTGGCTATTAATTAAATAATTCATAGTTATCTAAGTAATTCATGTCCTCTTTATTCCTCCTTGATTAATTAAATAAATTTTATTTATTTAATTACGTCACTAATTAAGTCTTCTTTTTAAATTAAATAAATTCTTATTTATTTAATTTTTGTCCACTTTCCACTATAATTAAATAATTATTTTTAATTATTTAATTATTCATTAGCCTCTTCTCTCCTAAATTAAATTATTTATTTAATTTGGTCCACTCTCTTGAATTTTGAGTTAAATCATTATATTCAAAAGATTCCCTTTGTCACATTCTTCTATAATTAAATAATATCTTTATTATTTAATTATTCATTAGCCACCTAAATTAAATAATTTTTATTATTTAATTTCTCCTATCACCTCTTTGTCTATGCTCATTTTAAATAAAATTTATTTATTTAAAATAAGTCCTAATTTCTAAATTCCCTCTTTTAGTAAATAATTAAATTAAAATTATTTACTCTCACATGACCCCACCACTTTTGAATTAAATTAATTTTTAATTCAAAAGGTCAACATCACTTCTTGAATCAAATAATTTTAAATTATTATTTGATTCTCCAGCAACTTCAGTTTGCGTGCCCAAAATCTCTTGTCACATGCATTATCAACCCTTGATTTGATTTTCTAAAAATCAATCTTGTCCATTCATTTCAAATTTGACCTAATGTTGCCCTAACCCTAATTGTGGGTTGTTATTTTGAATCTTGACCACAGATTCTAGGGCACTTGTTAACTTTTAATCTTGGTCATTCACACAAAATTGCATTTTCTATAAAATGGCAATTTTGGTCTCATTTTGGCATATTTTGCAACCTCATGTTCTTACAATTTTATACTCTTGCATTCTTTTTATTTTGTCATAGGCATATTTAGATTTCATTTGGCATAGTTTAGACATATTTAGATGCTTACTAGTTGCATTATAGCATAGTATTGCATGTAGTTACTCAAATCCTTCAATAGCTGCTTAGGGCTTGTCATTGTCATTAGATTGCTCATCATAAATCTGAGGGCAACATCATATTCCAACAAGTTGAGAAGGTATAATGGAGGTCATCCATGGAGGATGAAGACATTTTGGTGAGATTGTTTCATTTGTTTTCATTTTATCATCCATTTCTCATTTAGTTTAAACTAATTTAATTTTTGTTACTTTCCATCACTTTATCACATTTTAATAGTTCCAGTTATCAAAATTGTTGCTAGTCACTTTGTTGTTTTTTGAGGCATTCTTAGTTTTTGGTTTGTACAAGAATTTAGCATGCCACATGGATGTCAATGTATTGCATTTTCATCCTCGATGAAGAGCTCGTCGATTTGTCTAAAACACCTCAGTGACCTCCTCTTTCAATTTCTAGAACTCTCACCTTTTAACTCTATGTAAAACATAAATAGACACTATTCATCATTTATCTTGTCACCTAAGCTACATATTTTGAGGTAGTTGAGGGCTATTTACTCCTTGAGACCTTGTCATCTTGAGAGTAGTAAATCTCTTCCTCTACATTTTGGTGAATCCAACTTGCACACCTTTGCTCTAGTCTTTGTCAAAAAATTATTTTCTCTTATCTAGAGGCTTGTTGGATCGAGTGTTGTGATACTCTTATGAGTTTTACATCCCATTCTACAACTTCTAGACATGTAGTAAGAAGAAGCATTCAACATTTAGACATGGGTTCAAGACATTAGTTTAGTCCAACCAGTTAGGCACCCAATTTCGAGCAATTCACTACAAGTTTACCATATGGATATACACCTCCTTTCGTCTTTATTAATATGCCCACAAATGTTCAAATAATTTTTTAGCCTATTACTCCATCCAAATCTTCTTCTCCTGTAGACCACATGTTGCTCTAAAGATTCCTTTTGAGCAACTCTAGTCTCTAGATGAGAATTTGAAGGAAATTGAGGACTTTATTAATGAAGACTCTTGGTACATACAAGTTTCCCCTATTATCTCTAGTATGAGGAACATGGCTATCTCAAACCATAAGGGTGTAGATGTTTTATGTGCTTTGAGAGCTATAGTGGAAACCCATGTTCCTGAGAACTCTTCATCTTCAATTCAACCTTTTGACTCTTAGTCAGGTGTAACAAGTATGTAGTTGAATGTGTCGATGCCCTTTGCATTGGTAAACATGGCCGACACTATTCTTGCATCTACTTTGCTATTTTTTGGTAATTCTACTAACACTATGTATGTGCCCCTTGACCATCATGGTGTTTTGGTTCCTCATACACCCTTGTGGCATACTATTCCAGCCTCTCTTCTCCAAAAATTTTCTATTCATGTTTCTACAATTCTTACTTATGCCATGATGGCTAATCCACCTCCCTCACCATCTAATCCTATTTTAAATACCCTATTGCAAAATATTGGTAAGATGTAGTTAGTCAGCTTAGCCAACACTACCTCTCATTCTACTTTGTAACCTTATTACAATCACAATCATCTAGCCTTGAACATTCTAAATGTCCCTATCCCCCAAGGGTTGGAGGTTTTGAAATTCGATCAATACAATGGTAGAGGTGATTCGTAGACTCATGTCTTGTCATTCAATGTTATGTGTAGTGATTTCCTTTATCAGGATGCGTTGCTAGCTAAACTTTTTTGCAGTCATGTAGTGTCATAAAATTACACCCTCGAGCAATTTCAAACTACATAATCCTCTTTTTAGGGGTGATCCCACAATAGTGGTTTACAATTCCTTTCACAAAGAAAACTTCCAAAAATTCTCTCAAACAAAAATATTCGATTTTTTAGGGGTTCACTCAAAGGGGGGTGTTTGAGCGAACCCCTTTTGGTGGGTTTTTTCTTATGAAATCAAGGGAAAATGGCAAAAGGGGGTTCAAAAAACCCCGCTTCTAGCAAACCCCCTTCGCTCGAAGGGGGTTCGCTAGAAGGGGGTTTGCTCGAACCCCCCTTTTTGCCCTTCTCCCCCTCCTCTAGCAATTTTCTACAAAATTTTGCCTTTTCGAGCTTGGGTTGAAGATGAAAATGGAATCAACTTTATAGACCCAATTGGATGATGGTAGTCCTCAAAACTAGTTATCCATCATTTATATAATTTTAATATATTTTGGTTTTATTATGTATTTTTTTTAGTTTAATTAAACATAGGTTTTTCACTAAAAATCAAGCTCTTTGTTCTGCACATGTGGAAAAATAGTAGATTATCAAAAAAAAAATGAAAAATATGTTCATGTTAGGTATTTATGTCCTTGATCCAGCAAAAAAAATAAAAAATCGATACATACAAAAAAGTTATGTTGTATATGGTCCACCTATGTCTAAATTGTAATTAGTTTGACTTCAAAACTCAATTAAGATAAAACTATTCAATAAAACACTATGAAACCAAATGACCATGGATATATCATAGTTGCAAAGCTAAATTCGAAAAAAAAAGAATTTTATCCTTCGTAGAAAAAAACTATGTTGTTTACGGTGAACATCACTCTTTAAAAATGGTGTTTACTATTAAAAACTAGTTTTCGAAGGAGATGGAAAAAGAAATAAAATTTGATTAAAAAAAAAATTAAAAATATATATTTAGAATCTACAAACAAAATTTCACAAATCACTAGTTTGCATCATCTTCAAATTTCTCATGGTTTAGCAGCTATAGGTGCCTGAAAGTGAAGATTTAGTTTAAAAAAATAGTTTAATGTCCAATTTGGCCAAAAAGTGTAAACCAATATTGCAGGATCACCCTTAGCTTAATAAAGATGTTAATACAAATTAACCTTTTCTTGGCCTTCAAATTCATCCTTAAACCCTTTATTTTTGGTAGTTAATTGATTTTTGTCGAGGACGCTTCCATGATGCGCAGACGTTTGTGCATTGCACAAATGACCTGACAAGATTCCTAGGTTTGTGGCTATTGGGATGTTACACTTCTACTTTCCCATGAAGTGTAATGCCTCTGTGGTCGTAGACACACCCGAAAATGGCCTTTTTGTATGCTATCCTTTCATTCAAACATTCATTCTTTCACTCTTTCAATATATCACTCTCATTCTTGCACTCTTGCTTCTCAAGCTCTCATTTTCTCACTTCTACACCATTCTTCTCAAGATTTCTTGCATATTCTTGGCTCCTACATTGATGTCTCTACTCTCTCAAGTGTTGCACTCTCTTTCATCTTTAAAGGCTTGCTAAAGGGAGAATAAACACTCTATTTTACTTGCATTGTCATCTTTTTTAAGTAGTATATTTGCATTCTAACGTGTCTACTTTCTTTATATTATCAATCTACATCATCTATTACCTATTTCTTTCTCTACTTGTCTATTTGGCTATTTGTGGAGGTGTAAACACCAAAACAAGGGTTTGACTAAGACAAACCTCAAAACAACCCCAACAATTTTTATTGCCTTCATGTGTGCAAGTTGTTCATGTGGAGCGTTGTAGGAGGTTGCATAACGTTGGACCTCTCATGAGTTTGTTTCCTTCTTTTCTCTCTCATCACCTTTTTTTTTAGTTCAAATACTTGCATGTTAGTATTCTTCTTGTTGTCATTTCCTATATTTTAGCATTTTGTTACTCTAGTTAAACATTTGGATTTCAGTTCCTAAATAGACAATAGGCTCTGCATGTTTATATCTTCAAGTTTTGATCTCAGACCGTATGAGACCACAACACGTTGCAGGGACATCTATGCATCGTGGTGTCATCCTCTATCTAAGAGCTAGCCAACTTGCCCTAGAGACCTTTGTAGTCTGCTCTTTCGACCCCTAAAGTCCTTTTCCCAAAATCTATCCTAAAACAAAATATTGAAAAAACCTCCTTGTCTCCCATCCTTTGTCACCCGAGCTTAGCCTTTGAGGTAGTTGAGGACCATTTTCTCCCTATATACTCTTCTCTATCCTAGAGATTTAGGAGTAGCAAATATCCTCTTCTAGATTTTGGTGAACCCGATGTGAACCTTTTTCTTCCCTTTCTCATTTTGTCAAAAAAAATCTTCTTGTTGGGGCACGTATTGGATAAAGCGTTGTGACATTATCATGAGCTTCACAAACCAATCCACTACCTTTGAGCACATAGTCAGAAGGAGCTATCAACATTTTGATATGGGGTCTAGAAGGTTCAATCCTCCCCATCGAGGTCCATAATATGAGGAGTTCTCTACAAGAATCACTAACAGATTCTCCCCTCCTCATGTTCAAATTTAAATCCATACCCCTACAGCCTCTCCTTCAAACTCTTCCTCCCCCTTAGCTGAGGAAGTTGCTCTTATGGCTCCTACCAATTAGATTCAATCTTTAAAAGTAAGACTTGAAGAGTTCGAAGAGTTCTTAGTAAAATAATATTCTTATTCTCAGGTATCTCCTCTTCGTAATGGTCTGAGGAGTTTACTTATTTTTTATCGTATAGGTTTGGAGCTACTTCAAGGAATTACAAATTTCGTGGAGACCCATGTCTCGTCATACACTTCCATCTTGAGTAACCCCAAGATGTTCAGTCAAAAATCATTGGCATCAGCTTGGAATGTTTGTCCATATGGTTGACATGGGTCCTTCTATCAATACTATTGCTAATAATGCTACCACTGCATTTGAGGAAATTCCTACAATTAGATTGAACCAAGCTCCCTTGAATTTTTAACATTCTAAATCTGGAACTCAAAACATCTCTACCTCTAGTGCTACAACTAGTCATAATCCGTCAACAAATCTTGTCCTCAATGTTATATTATAGAACATGGGATGGATACAATCTCAATTGGTGAATTTGACTAGTTTTGCTTCTCAACCTATGTTCCAACCATATTGTTGTTGTATCCCTTTATATTTTTCTATTCTAAATACCCCCATCCCTCAAGGGATGGGGATTCCTAAATTCAAAAAGTATTATGGCAAAGGAGATCCGTAGACACACATATCGTCTTTCAATGCCATGTGTACTAATTTCTTCCACCATGATGCTTTATTGGAGAAATTATTCCCGCATTCTCTCAAAGATGTTGTTTTGGAATGTATTTCTCCCTTCCTAATAATTCTATCTTCTCAAAAAAATGATGCCTTACGACATAAAAATCACTTTTTAAAATGATGTTTACTATTAAAAATAAGTTAATAAAAGTTATGTACAAAAATGACAATTTATTTCTAAATTTTTAAAAATATATATATTAGAATCTACACATAAATCCTCACAAATCATTAGTTTCCACCGTCTTTGAATTCTTAACGGATTAATTGTTATAGGTGTTAGAAAGTTAAGATTTAGTTAAAATTGTTGATTTCAATGTCCTACTTGATGAGGGTCACGACCCGAGACTCAGAAAAGCACACAATAGAAACAAAAACAAAATTACTATTTATTTATTTGCAATATGCTCTCGTTACAAAGAAATTACATTCCAGAGGACTAAATCCTCATAGGCTGCAATACATGCAACTTTTTTACTTCTAAAAAGCAAATCCCCCTTTCCCAATACAATTTTCTCTTTTTTTCCCCAATACCCCAGAATTTCCAAAAATGAATAGCCTTTTTTTTGGTTTTGGAGCCAAAAATACAATTTGAAATTTTATTGTGGATGGTTGGGCACCAAAATTTGAAATTCAGAAATTGAGTCCTAATTCGAAAAATTGGCAATTTTCCAAAAATTGACCAACTTCCGAAAGCCATAACTTTTGATTTGGGACTCCGTTTGATGAACCATTTGAACCGTTGGAAAGGTATCCGAGTGAAGAAGGTGCTAAGAACCCACTCTGATGGTTCTAACAATTTTTGGGCCCGTACAAGACCGTTTAGTGCCTCAAACTAGACTCAGAAGAGTTTTCCAAGGTAATTTTGGGAAACTGAAACTTGAATAACTTTCAAACCGGGAATGATCTTGGCCTGATTATTTCACCAAAGTGTCTATTTTTTTGTCCTGAAGCTTTCCATAAATTTCCAGCTCCTCATGCCTTCAAATTCATACCTGCTAAAAATAGCAGTTTGACCAGAAAAAGTAGGAAAGTAGTTTTGAAAGTTGGAAATTCTTATTCGATGAAAAGGGTATCCAAAAATGCAAAAGCATCTACAAAACGCTAAAAGAAAGGAAATATTTTTGGGTGATGCAGGATTTCCCTTACACCACTAGATGCTCCTGCATCACTACTTTGGCCAAAAAGTGGAACTCATTATTGTGGGATTACCCTGTACATATTGACACCTAGAGGACTTTTACCTATTTAAGGGAGATCTTCATTTTTAACATTGAGTTAGATCTGGTAGGTTTCATATCAAACTATTGTAGTATACTATTTATTTTTCTCTCTTGGTGCTTGTTGCCCAAATGGAAGATGCAAATTCATTTGGGCTACTCACTCATAATTATCATGTATGAAAGATCAAAATATAGTGGTTACTCCTTTCCAAGGGTTAATGGCCTACTTTTCATGAAAATCAACATTATTTCAATAGAGAGTATAAGATATTTTCTCATAGGAACAAATTTGATGAGGCTATGGGCTTGATTGCATTGCATGTTTCTAACAACTTGTTCTTCCATATTGAGGGGTGCACTCCACCTAAGTAGGTATGTATTAATACAAAGAATCGTTAGGTATAGTTAGCGAATTTCATGATTTATAAATAAGGGAATAATTATCATATCATTTTCCTAATTCATTTCCTTCCATTGAGGATTATTTGTTTATGTTTAAATCTGTGAGATCTTAATTGACTAACTATGGGAAAGATAAATCTAATAAAAAAATTATATTCATAATTTTGTCTAAGTTAAAAGGACCATTTGTTTTCTTTTCTTCTACCTTCTATTCCACTATGGATGCCTTAGGTGAAAATTTTAACATGTCTTCTTTTGAGACATTTTATGACCATTTGAATACAGAGCAAGTTAAGCTTATCCAGTTAGATGCTCTTCCCAAGAGTTACCCATTGATAGATCAATCACACCAAAGAAAAGGAAAGAAGAAACCAAAAAATAAGATAAATTATAATGAGCCTCCCACCTCTTCCAAATAGGATAAAACTAAGAAGGTCAAACCAACATGGGAATGTTGTAAAGAAAGGGCATGTTGAGCATAATTGTTACAAAAAAATAAAAAATGAGTTGAAGCACCTTTCCTTTAGAAGAACAATATTGTATTGCCTTCAACAATGTATTTTAGTTCCTCTTGTTCTTCTATACCATCGTATTTTAATAGTCAAGGACAATTGGATTAGATTACAGGATAGATAATTTGAAATGTAAATTACTTCTTGCATCTATACATCTTGAGTCAAGGAGATGGCTTCTTGGTTCTAGAGCTTCACATCATATGGCTTCATCATAGGGTGTGTTCTCTTCATTTGAGCCTTTTACTTTACCACACATTTTGATGGATAGAAAAACATATGAGAGTTTGTAGGAAGGATCTATTGACATGTGAGAAGGCACATTCAATTATGCACTTTTTGTTCCATCCTTGTCAACTAATCTCCTTTCTATTTATCAAATTGCACATAGTGGAGCATGGAAGGCAATTGAGTTCACATATGAATGTGTTATTATTAGAGATGTCTTTTCCCCTCAAAATGTGTAAACTAGCTCATTCTATTCAAGAAAAGAGATCATGATAAGTGGAAGAGAATAAATTATCATGATTATTTATAAATAAATCTAGAGGCTTGAGAGATTTGGTGAGGGTTATGTCACTACCATGTGCTTGAAAGAATTTTTGGCATCATAAATTTTATGGGCAATTGTAATAAGGTGTTAAGAAAGGGGGATAATATAACTAGGGTTTAAAAGGGATGGATCAAGGATAGAGATGTAGAGGTGAAAGGAGAATGGTTCAATGCTAGAAAGCAAATTTATCCACTATGGTTAAGGGTGTGTTTGACAAAACAATAAGTAAAAATAAATAATTGAGAGTAAAATATTAAAACTATTTAATTACTAGAGTTAGATTCATTCACTAAACAACTTAATTTTAACTAGAATTAACAAAAATAATGTTTCATATTCAATTAAGAAAATGCAATTTGAGTTGAGGTTGCCTTAACACTAGAAAAGCATAGAGGACCGAGTTAGATGAAGTTTGTTTGATTTGATGATCATGGAGACTAAAGAAGAATGATAGATGACTGGCGAAGGTCCCAAACTATTGAGAATATATTCTAGAAAATTATATCGTTGAGTTAGTATCATCCTAAGGCATGTGTTCATGTCTTGAGGGGTGCAGTCTTGTCCCATACAATGCACTCATGTCCTATGGGGTATGGTCATATCTCATATGATGTTCTTGTGTATATTATGCATACTGGTGCAATTATGTCCTTTATAATACGATGTCAATCGCTTACAACCATTAGTATTTGTCTCTTTTAGTTTAGAAATTGGTTTTATATTTTCAAACCTATCAAATTTGAAAAAACAAAAATTATGTGCCCAAGAGGCATTTAGGAACTTGCCTCAATCAAGCTCCTAGTAGCGTGTTTCAACATGTTTATTAGTTGAAGAGTTGCATAATACATGATCTTATGGTTCTAGTGTATAAAACTACATCAATGGCAATTGTGTGTACAACAATGTTGGATGCCCTCAATGGATAAAAAAGGAAAGTGTGTGTATGTGCTAGAGGATGGAGGGAGATGGATAGATTGGATTAAAATAATACTTTCTATTTTTTGAAAGATTCTTTAAATAAACATTTATGAGTCAAATCAACAATTAAAAACATAGTAGAGTTATTAGGGTTCATAAAGGAAATGATAATTCATGTAAGAAAGTAGCATTGTTGAATGTGTGGGACACAAGCGTACACATTGGTGTCTTAAATGACTGATTAGTAAAAAATAATGATATACATTTTCTCAATAATAAAATACATATTATTCAAGAAAGATTGAAAAAAATTCAAAATGATTTAAAACAAAATATATACTTTTTGACTCCACCTTCTAATAAATAAAACATATAATTTTATTATTTTGTCTATGATCATTATCTTATTATTTTGTCTGTGATCATTATCACTCAAATTAATCAACTTTACTTGTGATTTATTATAGACCTTAATGACAATTCACATCATTTAGATAAGAACAAAGCTCCCTCTAAACATCATTTTTTAACTTTCAACAAAGTCATCATTATTAAGCAAATCAATAATTATTACTTCCTAAAACAATGGCAATGCCTATCAAAGTCATATTGTAGTGATATTTTATTGATAATTAAAAACTAATAAATAAAGGTTATTCGAAATATTAAAAAACTTTAAATCGATAAGATGCGTTGAAATATTCCACAGTTCACGGACTTGATAAGATATAAGGAATTTTGAGGTGCTCACGTGTCAAAAAAACTAGAACATCTTCTCATTTCAATGGTGTGATTCTTCGATCCAATGCGGATATTCTATATAGATACCTTTATGAGATTGACCATTTTATGATGTTTAGATATTTTTAAATTATTTAAATATTAATATTAGTATCTTAAATTATTGAAAATAATTTTAAATTGAATAATTAAAGGGGTTATCATCGAGTTTATGTTTTTTACATTAGTACTTACAATATTCAATTGAATATATTTTTAGTATCGTTTTAAAAATAAAAATAAAAATTCTTTACTTATTAGTTAAGAAGGAGAAAAGCCACCTCTCGATATATAAAGAGAACACATTAATCAATATTTAAGTAATGGATATCATTAGTTTTGGAATCCTGTAATTAGATTCATTTTAGAACTTCATTGTTGATTGATTATAGCATGATTAAACAAATTAAAGTATCGAGACAAGTTTATGGCAAAAAAACCATATTCATAAAATAAAATAAAATATTCTATAACAAAAATAACAAATATACTAACTTCTAATATTGTCTCTTTTAAACTTCAATCAAAAAATATTTATCAAAATATTATTTTTCTCACAAAAAACTTAGAAAATTAATAAACACTAATACATTTATAAATTTCCATAATTAATAAAAAAATTAATTCTTATAACATTCCATAATTAAAGTAAGAAAAGATGGGGTTGACCCCATAGTGCAATGGAGTTGCAAGGCAACAAGTTATGAGTCCCATGATGGTATGGTATGCTAGACCCATGGAGGAGTATGGTGGTAGTGTTTCGACAACTACAAATTGTATGGAGGTGACTAGTGTTAATGCTTCGGCGGCTACAGTATGCTCAGTGTTGCTATGAATGGGTAGATGGAGATGTTTTGAGAGTGGTGTTGGCTGCGAGATCAATGGAGGGTGTAAAGGCAATAGAGAACGACAGGAGTAAGAGGTGCAAGGGTGTAGAAAGAGAGAGGAGAGAAGATGAAGGAGAGGAAGAGAGGAGAAGAAGAGAGAAAAGGAGGAGGAGGAGGAGGAGAGGAGGTGGTGAGGAGGCAGAGGGAGGATAGTAAGAGACGAAGGAGAGGTAGAGAAAGAGGAGGAAAGGAGGAGTAAGGAGGCAGAGGGAGGAGGATCGAAGGTGGCAAGTAGAAAAGAGGAGAAGGGTTTGGAGGAATAAGGTAGGAGGAAGAAAAGGAAAGGAGGAGGGTAGTGTGCAGAGTGCTAGAGGAGTTAAGGAGGTGGAGGGAGGAGGATCAAAGTTGGCAGGAAGCGAGGGGGTAGAAGGAGACTAAATATCGAGGATGAGGTCCTTCGAATGTGGCTTCACTGGTTCATAGCTCCAATCAAAATTGTTCACCTATCAAAAGAAAAAGTGAGAAAAAATGCTTATAGGTCTCAAAACAATAGCAAGGACATTTAGGGGTGGGAATCCTCATGTACTCAAGCAATTTTCTCATTAGAAATATTTGATAAAGAAAAACATGGTAAATTAACTTTCTTGGGTTCCATAAGAGCAAACCATATTATTTAGAAACTTAGTGACATTAATTTCAAATTAAAGTCTAGTCACTACTATAAATTGAGGATATTTTGAATGTCTTTGTTAAAGAAAGAGTGAAGAGTACAAAATATTTGAAATGTGTTTTATGAAAGAAGTTTTCAATTTTTATTTTAATATTTTATTATTTAAGTGAATAATTAAAATACAATTTGAGAAGTAAAGTTTAAAAGTTTTTTAGATGTTCAAATTTTATTTTTAATTGATTTATGACATTAATATTATATCATTGATTAATTAATTATGTAAATTAGTTAATTAATTAAATTTCTAAATAATTAATTAAACAAATTTTATTTATTTAATTAAACTATACTAGCATTAGTTAATTAAATAAATTACTCTATTCAATTAACTAAAAATATTCATTGTCAGACCTTTCTACAAGCAAACCCACAATCCTTAAACAACATCATACACAGTCAAAATTTTAGTTTTCAAAAACTAGAATCTAGGACATAGACGTCGTTGGGCGCCTCTGTCTTGCTATTTTTGGCCACACAAAATTTTACCTAGATCTTTATCTTTGTTTTCTCACTATGTTTCCACTTGTTAGTTTCTAATTTGGAACTTTAAAAAGGTGTTATTGCATGTGAAAGAAAGGTGTCATTTTGCTTGATTTGTTGCAAATTTGGGAAAAATTATTACATTTTAGTGTTGGAAATTATCAAATCCGCAGGACAATTGTTTACATCATGTTCTCATTGAAAAATATTTTGTTGTCATAATACGTGTTTTATTGTCAGATCTTGTTAATAATTTCAAGGAATTTTTTATACAAGCATGTGAAAATGGGTTTATTTCTCCTTTTTTTAATTTTTCATTGATCCCTCTCCCACTATCTCTCCTAATTGTGAGAGTATCTTAGTGCAAGAGAATGAAATCATTTACATATTTCTTAAAGTAACTTTGCCTAATCTTCATTCATCTCCCAACATCTCCCCTACTCGCAAGAATATTTTGGTGCAAGAGGGTGCAATCATTGACAATCATGACAATCAAATATATTATTCTCCCAATACCCCACTTGTGAAGAAGGTATCTTCATGTTAGAGGATCCAATCATTGAGAATCATGAGGGTCTTGTTTGTTTCTCTCCCAATACTTCTACTTGGGAAGATATTGTGGCACAAGTGGATGAAATTATTGATGCATTTATGTATTGCATAGATGAAGATGCTAAGGTGACATTAGATTCCCCCTCGATAGAAGATCATCAACAAGAAGTCAAATCCATTGAGGTTATGAATGCAAGATTTTCTATTAGATCTCCTTTGATTATTGGACCTTCTAAAACTCATTTTGGGCCTCCTAAAATTCCTCTAATTATTGGACCTCCTAAGTCACCTCTCATTATAAGATCTCCTAAACCTCATGGTCATATCTTAAGTTTTGCAAAAAAACTTACTAGTAATCATGTGTCGTAGCAACCAAGTTATCATATTGTCACTCACACATAAAACTAAAAACAATAAGCAACCAAAACAAACTCCAACATCTATTTCATTGCCTCAACCATACCTCCCACCTGCACATAATATCTAGCAGTGTAGTTCTAAAGAATTTGATCTTGTTGAAAAACTTTGTAACACTCTTGCTAAGATCTCCTTGTGATATTTAATTCAAACATCACCTGTTTATCATGGCATGCTTCAAAATTCTTTGCAAAAAATTGTCCCTTCTAGTGTGCAACCAAATGATGTGTAAGCTTTGATTGAGAGTATGAATTCACTTAGTATGGATATTGTCTTTCATAAAAATGAATTACCCCCTTTGGAAATACAAAAAAAAAATGATTCCTTGATGATAATGGCTAGTATTAAAAAGATTTTGATTAGAAATACCCTTATTGATAATGGTTCAGGGATTAATGTTGTAGTGTAAATATTTTGGATAGAATTGGAACAAAAAAAACTTTAATTCAACCCATTGAGTTATCAACCAAAGGTTTTGATAACGTGGAAAGACAACCACTTGGTGCGATAACATTACCTGTTAAAGATGGTAAGGTTGTCTTGCAAACTCCCATCCATGTCATGCCCTATGATCTTTCATACAATCTTCTCTTGGGTATACCATGGATCCATGAGATGAAATGAGTAGCTTCAATCCTTCATCATCTAATGAAATACACTTACAACAATAAGGTTTACATGATAAAAGCTAATCCTAAATCTGAAAAATTGTTTACAAATTGAAATAGGGATGAAAAACCCTCTGAGAACATTGACACCAACTACAAAAGTGGAACCTTTACAAACTGAAGATAAAGATGAATGTCTTTTATCCATGACAAAAATTTTGGATGATTTTTGGGGTTCACTAAATTATACACCTACATTCATGGGGGAATACAAGATTACACCATCAAAATTGGGAAAAGAGAAAGAAGTAGGAATGGTATCAACATAACCTATCATTGAATCATCAAAAACATCTAATTCCATAATTTCTAGTAAGGAGGAAAACACAAATTACACATCCACATATGATGAAAGTGATTATGAAAAACCAACTTCTTCAAAAGAAATGGAAGCCATTTACAGAAGAGGTTATCAACTTTTAAAACAACTTGGCTATAATGGAAAAGGATGTGGTGTAAAATAATAAGGTATTTGTGTCCCCATAGAGCCTAACATGCAAGAAACAACAAGAGGTCTTGGTTGCTATCCTTCAAACATAATGAAAAAATAAAAAAATACTTTCACTTAATCATACAAGAGACAAATAGCAATAGTTGTCGCTCCTTTCCATGTGGTAGTTGTAGTATCACACAATACTCACTACCATACATGGAGGTATAAATTAAGTTTTATGCAATAATATTTCATTTTTAAAGGAGAAATATATCATCATCCATCTTGGCTCATTTTTTTCCCTACACTTGGGGGGGAATGGGTTAGGTATCCTTGTGCTAGGTGCATTCCTTCTAGCAAGGGATCCCTTTGTATCTCCTTAAAACGTTAGTGTAGAAAGTACACTAACATTTTAAGGGGCGCATATAGTCCCATAATCATATTATTTGCATAGGAAATGGTCCCTTATTAATGATGATAGCATACATCTCCTAAGAAGTGTGACCTTTTCAATCAAAGTGTGGCCTTCTCAATCTATGTGAGTGTCTCTTTGTGGTGATATTGGGCTTGATATCCTCTAAGTGTGTGACTTCTCTTGGCATATGATGTTCCCCTTTGTGGTAATACTATGGATAGTATTCCCTAAGGTGTGATATTTTTATTCCTTGACTTGTCCTCTCTTAGTGGTGATGTCATTTTTGATGTTCCCTAAGGTGTGAATTTCATATTTTGAGCAAAGCCCCTTTGTGGTTTTTTGTAAAATCACCTTTTTTGTGGTGGTGTTTTGATTAAGGGGAAAAAATAGGTTTTGAATGGACCCAAAACCATTTACAATAGGTTTTGAATGGACCCGAAACCATTAATAGACAGGTTTTGATAGGGACCCAAAACCCACACAAAGTGGAACCAATTGCACAAAAATAAAACATAGCCAACCAACAATAGATAACCAACTGATCAACAAGACTACCCAAAACTTGAAAAAACAAATAAGGTTTTAATGGGAACCTAAAACCCAAAACACACCCAAGTTTAACAAGGGAACTTGGACTCAAACCAGGTTTAGAGGGGAACCTAAAACCCACTTACAATCAGAAAACATGGACCAAAGTCCCTCACATCATACTAGGTTTTACTGGGGACCTTAAACCCACAACTCACATAGATACCATCAAGATCCACAAAGAAGGAGGCCATCCTACCACACCATCAAGAAGAATAAAATCTTTTGCACCATGCCCACACATGAATAGTTGAATCACACTCCACCTCAACAGGAGTCAACTCCCCTCTATAGAAGCAGACATCATGAAAAATTGTACCACCACTGCAATCACACTATAACAAGAAACAACTCCACCTCCATAGGAGTGCACACCACCTCAATAGGTATTGTAACAACGACGACCAACAGAAAGGAAAGAACCTTTGTAATTCCACAATCCCCAACTCTACCTCTAGAAGAGAGGGCTCCACCTCAACATAAGTAATCTTCACAAAAGAAGACTCAGATGGAAGAAAATCTAGAAGAGAGCTAACCAACTAGTAGCAAGGAAAAACATGACATCCACCAACAAATCAAGCCAAAGGGACAGCAAGAGAACCACAAAGATATACCCTACAAAAACATTGAAAATAACATGGGAAAAGAAGAAGAACATGAATAGAAGCCCATCCAACCCATCCAAGACCACCATCAACCTTCTATCTAGAAAAAAATACTCCAACACCTCCACAAGAGAAAGAAACACCTCCACAAAAACATTAGAGGTGCCCTTAAGGATCAAATAGAGCTGGGAAAAAAGAAAGATCCAAGAAAACACCCCAACCAAAAAGTTAGGAACATGAACCAAGAGGTAAAAGTTCTCCAAAATTAACCCACACCCCTTCCACAAAGAGAACAAGTAGGCCCAAAGGGGAATCCACACCAAATGAACAAAAGAGGGGCAACCAATGCCAATAGGAGGACCACTTCCAGTAGTAGAGGGGAGGGAACAAAACCACTCACCTACAACCTTAAAAAAATAAAAAAATTGAAGCCCAAACACATAAGGCACACCAATCCCAAACCAACCAAAAGCAACCAGGGGAGCTATGAAAGTAGAGCACCTGAAGGCAAGAGCCCACCCCAAAACCAAGATAGACACTCCCAAGAGATAAAATACCATTTCAAGCACCAACATCTAGGAGAAAACAAAAACAGAGGACACCACACCAACCTACACTAGATAAGTACCTTAGAGGAACCAGAAACTGCTAAACCCTAGAAACCAAACTGTAAGCCAAAGCACCTAGGGGAGACCCAAAAAGGAGGATCAACACAGGAAAATGCCACACACCCCACATAGAACGCAACCGCTTCAACATAGGGAAGGAAGCAACACCAAACAATAGGAGGAAGGGAAGCCCAAGCCTCAGCCACAACCACAGAAGGCCACACAGGAGACGTAGACCCACAACCGCTCAAGCTCCACCATCCATCAGCAACCAACAAAGGAACCCACACTGGCCCAAGCAAATAAAAATCTTAATCATCCTCATCTGAATCCACTCCACCATCTTTATTTCCTTCAAGAGAAATCAAGCCATTAGCCCCACTCCTCCTCTCGCCTGCACGCTCCACCTTTTGTGGTGGTGTTGTTATAACACCCCTTAAGATTTTTTCCTTATCTTTTCATCATTTATGAGCCTCCTTAGGTGGGTTTTTACGCCTCCTTAGGTGAGTTTGGCATTTTTTCTTCACTTTGTTCATACACATTAAACTTAGTGTTGTGTTGACATAGCATCTTGATCATTTTGTGGCACCTTAGCAAAGTTATCAAGGAGTATAACTCTTGGTATGGTTATGGGTACACACCTAGTGAATATCAAACTTCACTAGACCTAGTGTGTTTCTCATTTTGCTACTTTGTCATGGGTACACACACCTAGTGAATAGAGAACTTCAAAAGATCTAGTGTGTTTCTCATTTGGATACCTTTTCTCGGGGATCACCTAGTGAATATCGGAGTTCACTAGCCCGTGTTGTCTTTTTGTTTGTGATTCACCTAGAAAATAGCAAAATTTTCTATGGCATGTCATGAACGCCTTCAGTTTGGATCCTAGCATAACATAGCATGCTAGCCCGTGATTATCCATACTCTCTTGCATTTTATTTTGAAATAATGTATGTTTGTGTATGTTATAATGTTGCATTTCATACATATGTGTGTTCCTTTAAGCTTATGTTGGTTTTCCATTGGATCTTGGGGGCTTGTGTGCTCCCCCTTGATCCTTAGTCATCCTATCTCTTCAAAATTTGGACAATCGGACCCCTCTTGACATATATTTTCTATTTTAGTGTGAGTCTAAGTGTAAATTCATACTCTCACTAAATTGGGGGCTAAATGTAGCATCGTAAATTGTCACCCTTATCAATTTCATAGTATGTTTTGTCCCCCCCCCCCCAAATTATTGAGCCTAATTAAGTTCTTAATTTCCTAAATTATGCATTTTGGGGCCTATTTTCACTATTTTTCAAAAAATTGTAAGCATTGAACAAATGCATTTATTTATTGTTTTTCCCCTAACACCTAAAATATTAGACAATAGGGTCAGTATTGTGATGCCCTCAGGTGTCTAAGTACCCCTATTTTGTCGGGATCCAAATTTGAATATGTCGGTGTCATTATTTTAACATTTGAAATTCAAGTTGTAAATGCCAACTATCGAGATCTAATTTTTGAGAAATTAGAAAAAATCCTATAAATACCTAGTTATTGCTTCATTTGAATCATCCAAAAAACAATTGGAAAACTTATGATCAAAAACACTATCAAACAAGTCAAGAGTAGCATTTCAAAGTTTTATTGTAGCAATTCAAGATCCAAGCATCATGTCAAATCTTATGTGAGTTCATATGTGTTTGTGTTATCATTGTTTGTGAAGGCTAACCCTTATTGTAGGTCTCTAATAAATTCAAGCATTCAAGAAAGCAAGATCTAAGACCTTGAAGTGATGTGCATGACTTTAATCCTTCAAGGAATCCATTGAAGGGTGGTGAGTTGCAACACTTTGTGGATTCATCATTGCTTCCTATCATTTATCATTTTATCATTCACATCACTGTTGTGGAAGTGGAAACACTAACATGGAGTTTGACTAAGGCAAGCCCCTAAATGGCACAACCCTTCCTCTCTCTTTGAATGTGAAGGTTTTAGGTTTGAGGGAGATTGAAGGAAGCTTGAAGATCCATTTTCCATTATTGGATTCAAAACCCTACATCTTGTAAATATACGAAAACTCACTTATAGAATTATCTGACAACGATTCAATAAATTTACAAGTGGGAATTGGGAGCTCAGATTCGACATCAGAGGATTATGAAAATAGATCTAGGACACCCCTACAAGTACAAAGATTCCCTTAGGAACCAATGTCCTCCTATTTCGGCTGATACTAAATTTATATAGCATGTACACATCACTTTGCCCTTTCAATATCTTCCTACAAATCTCTATTACAATCTGTCAATTGTTGGAAGCTTTCATTTTTCATATTAGGGCACATATTCTAACTAGGTTAATCAAGTAAAATTAATTCCAATCCATTTCCAAGGCTCAAAAGATGCAAATCTAGGTTTGATTGGCTCACCTTCATGATTGAAATTCAATCTAATCACCTTGTTGATTTACATCCTAATGTAACCTTGAAAAAGGAGCAAATTAACCCTAGGTTTAGACATTAAACTTGTTGAAAATTAAGGTAATATTGTAGCTTAAAACTTGTAAAACTATGAGACTGTAGATTTAATTAAGTGTTCTTTGGTTCAATTCTTTGTGTATGATTAAATCTATTTAGATCAATTTTATCAATTGTAGAAAGAGATAGAAGATTGTAGAAGAATGAGACAAGAAGATAGAAGTCATACAACATATAGATGGAGAAACTATTTTGGGAAAAAACTCCACTAGAATCAATAGTGCTTGTATTATTTAACCTTAGACCAAGATTACAATAATACTGTGTCAATCCTTGATTGATATGCTTCCTTTTTCTTCAACAATGCTTCTTCACAACCTAAAATAAACTCTCTTTGACTCTCATTGAACTCACGTATAACTCTCATACACTTGCTGCAATTTATAGACAATTATGAGAATGTAAACTCACATAAGAGTTACCAATACAAGAGATAGACTCTCCTCACAAATATCTACACCCAAATTGTGCAAGTAGAGTTTCACAATGTAACTTGAAGCCAAAACCAAAGTCCTCTCAATTTAGGCATCCCAAATTGAACACTTAGTTGAACTTTGGATAAGAAGATATCTTGAAAGCTTCACCTCAAAGTTGGCACCCAAGAATGGGCCCACATAATTGAGCCTTGTAAATATCTTCTCATGCAAAAGGTTTTAACTCAAAGATGCCAACTTGGGTGCCCAAGGTGGGTCCAAGTCAATCTTAGTTAACTGAAACATATCTCTCCACCAATTCATGTAAACAACATGCATGATTGATCATCCCCACTTAACTGAAAGTATCCACTTGTTATCTATCATGAAACTAAAGTCATTAGTCATGCAACTCAAGTCAACTAGCATGCAACTCAAAATAACTACATGCTACTGAAGATAATTGAACCATAATTGAACTGAACTAAGCTAAACTAAACAGAATTGAATTGAACTAAACTAAACTTAACTTAACTTAACTTAACTGAGAGTGAATTGATATTGAACTAATAGTGCCACTTCACTCTTTTAAATATCAATCCCTATTTCGTAGGAACAAAACATGTGTTACTGAAGTGTTACCAATCCTCCAAATAGTTAACTGAAGCAAGGTGGGTTCCACCTTCCATGCGGGTAACCCATGTGCTCCTATTATTTAGGAACTCATCTTGGATGTCCCCAAATGTTCCTATTATTTAGGAATAATCACAAATGTCAATTTACATGTTCATTACATTCGAATTTAATCTCTTTCTAATCCTAGTGTTGGTGAACACTTTCTAAGGACTTAGGAGATACATGAAATATGTTTAGGATTGCAATTAAATGGCATCCTATTACCAACAAAACTTAGGGTTCCCTTTTTCTTTGTTACAGATGGTATTCAATTTTTTATTTTGAAGACCTCAATAGCTTAATAGAGAATCAATTCTTGTTTTATATTTGAATTTGTAACTACTAGAAAAATATTTTTTCTCTTCCAAGAGAAGAGTGGCAACTCTATTTTAGTCAAACATATAATTTGTATTTAAATCAAAAGTCTCCGAGATGGAGAGAACAAGGTAGCTCTATTACCAAAAACAAGAACATGTAGATTCAAAATTCCTATTAGGAAATCCATGATGGAAAGCTCAGAAGAATGGTAAGTCATTTAGACATATCTCTCATATCTTAGAATTTAGTTCTAAAAGTAGAAATATTTTATTTACTAATTCAAGAGATCAACACACTTCTGAAGATTCAAGTAATAGCATAACCAAGAAACAAAGAAATATGTATAGGTTTGGTTATGAAGAAATAAATGGTATGACTCAGTAGAATAAGTAGGTTTAGGAAATACAATGTACATGGTCCTTATTAGCATCCCATTTCTCTCGGTATATCATATAGTCATAAATATGAATGAGATGGATTGATAAATTATCTCAAAGAGGAGACTCAAAGATAACTGATTTTGTTTTAAATTGAAGGGGCCCAATTAAAATGAGATATTATGATTCTTGGTAGGATGAGTAGGGATAAATATAATGCACAAATTTTTGGCATGAGAACTACCTACACAAAGAAACCTATGTTATTGCTAATATACTCTTCCTCCAAAGATACCATGTAGAGAAGTTGAATATTAAGAGTAGGTTTTTTATCACCTTGAACAAAAACATCAAAAAATTCTTGTAGATCTTAGGTTGTAGGAATCTTATCTTTCCACCCTCAAGAATCCAAACACCCTCTCAATGCATAGAGAGGAAGATATTCATTATGAGGATGGATTTTTTGAGTACTAAAAATAAGAATATGATCAATTATTTGCATCAAGATATGAATCCATGGATGGAGAAGATGAGAATTATGATTATGATGCAATTAATCTATAATTTCAAGATAACCATAATACTAATATAGAACAATATGAATTTCCTACTCATAACATGCAACATTCCAAGGAACTCATTCAATTATCCCAATAGTTAAATTCACAATGTGAAGGCATGAAATATAATATATATGTAGTAGTGCAAGTCATAAATTCATATAATTTGAGAGATGAGAAAGTTCCTAAGAAAAATATAATTCTACTAGATTAGAGAAATTTTCTAGAGGCAATAATAAGATATCAAAACAAGAAAATTAGGAACAATTTTACCAAGAAGGTGACAAAGAAAAGGAATACGCCGACATAATATTGAGTAATGAAGGAGAAAGAGGTTACAAATACCTATGATTATTCAAGTAGTGCTTATTTAGGCTACTCAAGTTACCCTACATTTTTTATAAACCCAATCTCAAACAACATTGTATCCATACAAGAAAACAAGCAATATTCTAGCAAACTATCTTAAATGAAAGAGGAATATGATGAACAAGAAAAGTTGTTACATTCTAATGCTCATCCTATTTCTAAAAAAAAATAGGTTATTGAGTCCCCTTCATTATCATAGAAACTCTATTTAAACAACTAGAAATCTCTTGGGTTGATTATTAAATGCACATCATGATAAATAAGGTCCATAAGTAGATGCCTAGATATGATAGGTATGATATTAGTGAAGGGGATGCAAATGTGTTTCTACATATTCAAATTTTATAGAAAAATTTAGTCTGAAGATGAAGATATATGACTATTATTCTTTGTTAATTCATTGTGTGTAAAGGAATTCAATTGGTATGAAATTTTCCAGAGAATTCCTTTTCTTGTTAGAGTGACCTCATGGCTGCATTTGAAATAGAATTTTCACTTAATGTTGACCCCACTATTCTTGTCCAAGAATTAGAAAATATCAGATGGAAAGAGGGATAGCTAAGCATTGAATTAAATAATAGGTTTATATATAGTTTTACTTTCCAATATCCCATAAAAAATTTGACCTATCATGGATTCTTGGATTGATGTGTTAGTTGGAGCTTATGAAGTAGGTTTGAGTTTAATGTGAGAATATTTTAAAATAAAAAATATTTAGTAGGCTTTAAAAATTCTTTGATTATATGGGAAAAATGAGGAATGAATACATTTTTGAATTTTTATCCTTGCCTAAAAGTGTTGTTGGTAATAAAGAGTTGGTTTTTTGTAAGTAACAATCAAATGGATACATTGGAAGAAGGCATTTGATGTTGAGAAGAAAGAGTTATTGGATATGGTTGAGAAGCATATGAACCAGTAGATGGAGGTGGCCAATACTCTAAGTGGCCTGAACTAGTCTTTTTCTTTGTTTCTTTATGTTTCCTATTGGGTGTAGTTTTCTTTTAGGTTATTTTGTTGTTTTGTGGCTGTTGGGTGCTAATGGCAACTTATTGTCTTATTTTTAGATCAACATCTGTTATGTTGTATTTTTTCGTTGATGGGTTGTTGTTGGTGGTTTTTTAGAATATCCTTTCATGCAAAATTTTGTGTCTTATGTTGTAAAAGGGTTTCGGGGCCCCTTCAAAACCTATTTTCCCCTTTTAATCAAAACAATCAAATGGATACAATAAATAAGATAAACACATCATCAAAGGATGATAATTATATTTGCAGTTGGGTTGATGGTTTTGGTGTATCATATGATATTGATGTTGATGAAAAAACTAGTATAAGAACCTACATTTAGTTGTATGTGTCACATGTGAGTCGATACAATGATGAAATGAATGATAACCTTTAGCTTAAGAATGCAGAGGATGATCCTGCTACTTATAGCAATCACATGGACAATGAAGAAGATGTGTGCATGAGTGAACAACCAATTGAATCAGGTCATGGGACTTATTATATAGAGTGTATGCATGAATATGATGTAAATAATGAACAATAAACTTCTTTCTTGTTTAATATATTACCCTCTTTTGTCCCTAATTTTGATATTGAAGCTAGTAATGTTTTTTCTCATGATAATGGCATAGATGTGGTTGCACTTAGTGATGGAATCGTTGAGACAAATATTTTTGTGGTCAATGATTTTCAAATTAAAGACCTTGACCTTATGATTTTGAAGGTGTTGACCATGTGGACATATATGGGAGGATAGTTTTTGTTGCAAGACTTGGTGTCTTCCTCATATAGAGTGTGCTTCAATAAGGTGGCAAATTATTTTTACATTGATTGAGAAAGTAGAAGTATGTCACAAGTCTAATTTCAATAGTGCATATGCTACCTAAATGAGTTTGAAATGATGAGAAAATTTGAAGAAATGAATTCTTCACTTGAGGTGTCTCACAATAGTGATTTTTTTGTTGATGGAGTGGATTAAAAATTGAATCATGATTTTGATTCAAATATTGAATAATACTTCAACACATGTGGTAGTGGTGTATGTTGGTCACCTATTATCCAAGAGATAAATAAAGACAATGTTTATTATGAGGCACTCTTTTTTGAAGGTCATGCTTCTCCTATTGTGGATAATAGTATTGGTTCTAGAATACAAGTGATAATTATGTTGAGTAGAAAAACATATGTAAACAATAACATCAACATGTTGCATCTCAACTTGATAATTTACTTGAACTAGAGGCATTCAAATTTGGAGTGCAAGATTATTTCCTTTATTGTATTAGGCAAGGTTATCTTCAAGTATATTCTTTTTTTCCATGTGATTTTAAGGTTTTTTAAGTTTTCCTTGATTCACATGACAAGGTTAGCAAATGTAATAAAGGCCAATAATTTGATTGTGGGTGTTTGTTATTATCCACATATGATGTTGCTAACCTGAAGATGTTTTTTTCTACCCCTACTGCTATGTGCATGCATAATGAATTATGTAATAGATCAAGAACCTATTATTTATGGTTTCCTTGCAAGAGTAAAGTTGATGGTGGATTTGACATTAAACTCTTGTAAAATATTTACAAATTGATGCATGCAGACATAAAAATTTATTTTTCATAGCTAGGTGGAAAATAAAAATGTTTCTTTTAGAAGATAATATCCTTTAGTAGGTTTTTCTTTGAAAATACAAGCGATTGTAATAGATTGTCCATGGCCTTGTATTGTTGTGCAATTATAATTTTGAGTTTGAGTTTTAGCCATACCTTCATGATTCTAATGCCCTATGTTATTAGATAAAAATATTTTTATTCTTGATATATTTTTGTGTTTAGTGTAGTCATGACGCTTGTTTTTCCTGATGAATAATTAGTCTCAATCTTCCTTTTGTTCTCTATTTTTTTCTCTCCAAAGATGTGATTATCATTATTCCTATTAGAGACACACATCCCCAAATAAAACCAATGTTGGCACCTCATTTTGTTGTGTCTCATTTCTCTTTCTGTTTCTCCCATATTGTGTATTTAACCCTATTTGACCCATTATTGATAACCAATATGAGACATCATAAGTGGGTCCCCTAAATATCAAGAGATGCAAAAACTCATAAAAATTAGTATGGGATATTTTTGGTGTTTTCCTATTTTTTCTATTTTTTAAAGAATTTCAAAATTTTGGGGTTTCCCCTATTTTCATGTATTTCCTCTCAACCTCGACATCTAGGTTTTTCACCTAAAAAGTTCACAAGTCTTTTGGATTATACTATCAATCCATACATTTACCTAGTAGCCTTTTCCATACTCCCTAAACCTTGATGCCTTGATCTTAACATCCCAAAGCTTAGTTCCTTGTTAGTTTTCCCCTTTCAAACTTCCCCATTTCACATCCCCTTCTAGAATATCTAGTTTTTAGTCATCCCCAAACCCCAACCGAATGAATGTGGTATGATTTTCCCTCAACCTCTTAAGTCTGAAATTCTTTCCATTTTTCATTGTAACTCCCACCCATCCTCTTCGATGATCCTAAATGAATTTAATGAGTTGTAAGAGGTTGGTGAATATTAGAAAAAAAAAATTTCTCCCAAAGAACCACTATTGGTCATTTCGAAGTGGATTTACAAGAATTTTAGATAAATAAGAAAGAAAATGGCCCATAAACATTGTTAATGTGTCTATAATGCCCACCGACCACCATATTTGATATGTCCACACCTTAATAACATATTTTAACCAAAAGGGAATATATCTATAAGAAGAAACAAATGAAAATAGGATTCCCTTATTAATATGGTGGTTAGTATTTCATGGCTTGATGTCAGTAGTGTAGGAAATTGCATACCATGAAATTTAACACTACGCAATGTCATCCCCTTTAGATCATGATACAGAAATAGTTTAAATGTAAAATCTTAACACTAGAATATCTCCTATATAGGGTTTTTGATGATCCTAGTTTTTTTTTATTGATTGTAGGATGTACTAGAATCCCATAAAAAATCATGATTCAAGTGGTTGTTTGAGAGTTACATTCTTGAGAATATTTCAAATATAAAACCCTTGTGTGATAGTCACATTTGGCAAAAAAATTGTAACTTGCTATTTTTTTAAAAGAAGCTTGTCTTTGGCTTTGCAAATTTTTAATATTTTCAATATTTTAAAGCAAAAACACTTTATTGCAACCTTGCATGTCATTTATTGGTGGTGGGATTGAGTAAAAAACATTATGTAGCTCTAAAATTGATATTGGAGGTTGTTTGTAGCTTCTTAGTGAGGAATGTCTCATTTTATTGTATCCTTCTCATTGTTAAAAATATTTATATGCTAGCAAATAGATATCTTTGGTGTTAGCATAGTATATTTTATTTATTATATAAATCACTAACATTATATCTTGTTTCAATCAATCTTTATCAATATCTCTTTTATCAAATCTTTTGTCAAATCAATCCTAGTTGTTTATGGAGGTGGAAATACCAAAATTAGGGTTTGACTAAGGAAAAACCCTAAACAACCAACCCAAACATTGTTCTCTTTCATTATATTATGTGCAAGTTTTCTAACTAGTAGAAGATGAGTATCTCTAATGATATCCTCTACATTCTATTATTTTCCATTTAAATTTGATAATTGGGGCTTCATAGTTTATTTTCCTTCATTTTTGCACTTTTTACATGCATTAGTCTGATGATATGTTTTTCTTCTTTGTGCATATGTAGATCATAAAATATTTAATGATTTCAATTATTCATTTATGCAAGAAAATAATGTTGTGAGGATGTCCATTATACATACTGATGTTTGTGTCTGAGACTCAAAAAAAGTTGCAAAAGCATCTTCATAATTAGTACTTTCCATTTTTGTTGTCATTTAGCTTTAACTTATGTTACAAAAATACATATTTTGGATAGTCCTTTATAATTGGATATATTGTATTAAAAAGTGTAATATTTAGTTTCATGTTCCAATTATAATCATATAAAGGATTTATCCGACTATAAAGAAGATTGTTTGATTCATCCTAATGCTAATATAATAATTTGGTTCTCAAGGAAGATTGTATTTCCTTTGCTAGAATCAAATTTTTATATTACATTTTGGTGAACCCAATTTTTTGAATAGCTCTTCTTAATTGTAAATATTTATTTTGTATTCATAGAAAAAACATTGATTGTTTTTCAAAAATACTCCTCTTGTCATTTACATCATACTCAAACATGTGTTGTAATACTCTTATGAGTTTTGTAGCCTAATCTACATCTTCTAGTGACATAGTAAGAAGTATTAAAAAATATCAAATGTCTCACTCTAAACCTTTGCACACTCCTATCTAGACTACACTAGATTTTTCTACAGATAAATTCATAATAGGCATGCCTAATTATCCTAGTACTCCTCCTTACTATATTTTTATAAATCTTGCTTCACCAACTATCGCATCTCCCATTTTGAGTGGTGGAGTCGATCATTATGTCGCTCTAAGGGTCGGTTTTGAATAGAATCATACTTTGGAAGAAAAAAAAATGGATTTACAAATTCTTTATCTAATGATGTTTCCACACAAGGCACACCTATTGTGGATTCTATTTGTAATATGCTGATTTGTGATAACAAAACACTTGAATTTATTTTGATTTTGGCATACATTGTGCATAGCAATGTACCATCATATACTTTAATATTGGGAAATCTACTAGATTCATGTATTAGCATTACTAACACAAATTTATCTATGTCAATGCCAGTGCCTATTTTCCATATGGTGAGAACATCGCTTATGGTCACAATAGCTATGCCTTCTTTAGGTTTCTTTGTGGGTTTTTCCTCTCATTTTTCCTCTAGATTTCTTGGGTTAGGTCTTGGTACTTGTCATCCCCTTATCTCTACCACTACCATATCTACAGCCACAAATACTTTGACTATCCCAACTTCTACCATTCATACCCACAACCATATCCCATGCTAAACCAACTTCTTCAAAAATATTGGACAATTATAAAATTAGATTACTAGCTTATCCAACACTTCATCACATCCATTAATTTGACCATATTATAGAAAAATTCCATTATCCTTGCATATCATTAACACACCTCTTCCCTAGGGCTTTGAAGTACCTCAATTCAAGAAATATAATGGAAAAGGGGACCCTTAGAGTCATGTTTTCGCAATCACCATATTGTGTAGTGATTTTATTTTTCAAGATGCATTGTTCACCAAACTATTCCCATTGTCTTTGGAAGATACCACATTGGATTGGTTTTTCTCCCTTCCTGACAACTCTATTATATATTTGAGCAATTAATCAATAAATTTCTCCAAAATTTCCAAGCAAACATTGGACGGAAAATCACATTCATTGATCTTGTCCATTGCAAGTAGGGACCTATTGAGAAAGTGACTGATTTAATTTTTTGATATCAATCATTATCTTCATAGATTTTTTATGTGCTCCCTAATTATGATGTAAAAGTATTAATCTAAAATTGAAACTAGCACTTAGAGATAAAATATTATTGATGAAATACAATTACTTTTCTCATCTTTGAACTTCCTAGAGAGATTATTAGAAAAAAAATATTAGCATGGGGGATCCACCTCATCAAATCACTCTGATAACCAAGGTGGTGCATCTTTTACAAATTATAATAAAAACACTTTTAATCAACAAACAAGTGTAATTATTGTATCAAATAATCATAAGGTCTCAACTATAGCACCTCAAAGGCATAAACCATTTACAAAATAATATGATTCTTTATACAAAATTATACAAAAGGTATTTAAAGATAAGTTGATTTCACTTATTGAAATCAAACCTATTCAAAATTATCAACCTTATCTGGCTTGGTACAATCCAAAAAAAATATGTTAGTTTCACCATGTCCTTGGACATGATACTAAGTGTTATATGTGTCGTCACCATTTGGTGCAATTCCACATTGATGCAGGTAATATACAGATACGTGAAAAGAAAGAAAGAACTAATAAATTAGTTTTCAAGTTGAATCAAAAGTTTCAAATATATACTAATCCTTTCCCCACACATTATACTATTTCTTTTAAGTGGTACTCTACCTTCTATAACTTATAAAATAAAAATGAAACAAAAGGTGTTTATAGTTGATATTTCCACTAGATCACTTCTAATGCACAATGTCACCATGCCTACCATATCTTTTTCTAATAATGATTTTCCCAATGCTAGAGATAATTTACCTCTTTATATACCTACTTGTTTTAATGATAAGATCATTAATGGTGTTCTCATTGATCTTGCTAGAAAGGTGAAGATTATAATAGAATAAGTTCTATTTATCAATGTGTTTCATAAGGACACGCATGATGATTCTTTGGTGACCATTCATACACATGTTGGTCTCTCTCTTCTTTCCATGGGTTCCATAACTTTTACACTCTAGGTTGAAACTAATTTGGTAGAAACCACATTTGTTAATCCTTGGATCTAACTTATTTTGGGTGAATTTAAGCATTCCATGACTAAATTCCATGAATACAGTTGCTTATGTGGTACAAATTTTTTTAAAATATCCTCATGATGTCATAGTGCATACTATCCAACACACTAGATATAGGCTACTTGTACTAGGTGGATGATTTTCTCTTGATAATTTTAAGCCTTCTCCTTTGGGACCTCTACAACCTTGTGGGGATTTATTATTTAAATAATATTCAAAATTCAAAGTGAGTTATTCAACATATCCTTCTTCCATAGTTCCTTCTTCTTCTAAGGTGGTCACTTCCCCTTCGATTTCCCAATAGAAATAGCATTCATGTATCCCTATTACTATCCCTATGGTGGTTAAGGATAAGTGTGCTCCATTAGGTAAACCTCCCCATTTCCCAATCTTCAATGATGCCTCTTGTTCCCCCAAATGTTAGAAATGGAAACTAGGGAAAGGCAGCTATGTTGGTAAATATTCCTCATAGATATTACCTCCTCCTATGGCTCCTACTGCTCCTCAAAATTCCCCAACAATAGTGAAGGAACAATATCCCAATGGATATAAATCTTATTAAGCATCACTTATTCCTCTTCATTTAGTGGTTTCTTTTATCCCTCTAATTTCCCTTGTGACATAAAGAGGAAAGGCACTAGTGACATAGGATATAGAGCACACTCTCAAAATCTCTATCCCTTTGGGCATTATTATTGTTCTTCCTTCTATTCTAGTATTAAAGATATCCCCACAATGGGAGTAGACTGATCCCCCTTTGATAATTGTGGATGGACCCCATCATCTACATAATCAACTTATATGCGGGCATAAGCATTGTCAATGTGCATTGACCCATGGGAAAGCTATTATGGTAATATCTGATTTTGAGCACCCTCCTTCAATTCAACCAACTCCTAATTTGGTTATGCCTTATTCTCCTCCATATACACCACTAGTGGTTATTTCTTCTACACTGTCTCCTATTCCTTATTTGGATCTTGATGAACCTCACCCAAAAATGGTGCAAGTGTTCATAGCTCCCTCGATGGAATTGCCTCTAATCCCAGATATTCATAGAATTCAGCCATGTTTTGAGCTAATATACATGACAAACACATCTATAATATCCAATGCCACACTTTCCAACTTAGTACCATTCCAACATACCCATCATGATTTTTTTCCAAATATTCTATGTCTCGCCACTGTTGACATCAATATGCCCCCACCCACCTCCTACGAGAAAAAAAAATCACTATCTAACTCCACCTCATCACTAGTACTTCTTTAATAATACTTCCTTTACATAATTGACCTCCCTCCCCTTATGATAAATATTGGGAGACCGATGATCTACTCAAGTGAACACTTTAAAGTAATACTCCTCTTATATGTAGATTTTAGTTGTTTTGAGTGCGCTTTATTTTTGCTTCCCCTATACTTATTTGTATATGTTTTTTAATCTTATTTTAAGAACCCATGATACCCTTGTGCATACATGGATACAAGATCAATGAAGCATTGTAAATTCTTCTATTCATATCATCATTCTACTATATTTTGTACATTGATTTTTTTGATTTTAGGGATGGTGCAAATCATTGAGATATTTAGGTCTCTTCCATGTTGACCAAAAAAAATATTTTATTTTATGCATGTCTTTCTTCCTTTTTTTTATAGTTCCACTACACTTGGGGAATGTTGACTATACAAAAACTTAATATAAATGATATACACACTTATCAAATCTTCATATTGACCCCAAGTCTATGGATCCCTTAGTGTTTTTGGTGCTAGTGATGTTGTGGATTTTATGTGACATCCCTACATTGCATGATGACATTCCATGAGCATAATATTTTTTTTATTTCATGACACAAAATCCTTCTTATTGGTGCTTCCTTAAGCATTCATTTCTTTCATTTCTCTCCTTCAAATATTTGCACTCTTTGAGTCATGCAATTATTTTAAGGGGGGGCTATCATGATAATGCACAATCAAATCTTTATCTCAAATAAAAATATCTATAGTAGCTTGATATAATATGAACCAATGCATAACATAGTTCTTTAGACTATCAATCTTCATATGTCTCATCCTTTCCATGGTTGTTCTACAACACAACTTGCAACAACCATGATCAATCAAAATCATTCTATGGTATCTAGAATAACACATCTTGCTATCCGTACCAATCAAAATCATTTATCATTTATATTTAATCTCATGCTCTTCCTGCTATCTCTCTTTCTCTTTTTGGCTAAGTTATGTCTTTTTATGTTTGTATGTTTGCTTGAATGTTTATTTTGTACCCTTTTTCCCTAGTGTGTGTCTTTTAAGTAATATATTTTATTTTAAAAATTTATGCATAGAATATATATTTCATGTAGGATATCTTAGTTTTTTCCTTGTCTTCTCTCCTTGGGGGAATATCCATGTGGTTATGAGACTCTACTTCCTCTATATTATCCTTTGGTAATTTTTTACTTTAAGTCATTTTTACTTTAGCATGATCATAGTATAGGATAAATATACCAATTTCATACATATTTGAGGCATATTTAATCCACTAAGCCATGATCCCAATAAGATATTCAAAATTACGAAGAACAAGAACCCACTAAACTAACATGAAATTAAAGATATCAAGTTTTCACAATCCATAATGTAGATTTCAGTATTGCTTCTAGATTTGATTGTGTTGGTGTTTTTTCATCAATGTTTTGAATCACACTCTGTGATCTATAATATATATATATATATATATATATATATATATATTTATGTATGTATGTATATATAAACATTATGTATATATTTATACATTTATACATTTTGTTTATTTGCTAGTTCTTTTGTTCTATTTTCCAATCTTAGTTTTTTAGCTCTTTTTCATTTTCTTTTCTATTTAATTAATTTTTTAAGTTATATTTTTTATTTGTTCTTATTTAATATTTATTATTTTTATACATTTTAATGCATTTACTGATTTTCTCTTTTTATGTTTTTTTAGGTTGTCTCATCTTTATGGTTTTTTGTTTCTTTTTTTTCTTTTTGGTTCCTTGAACCTTGTGCTTCCTTCCCTTCCCCTCCCTTACCTTTCCCTTATCTATTTTTATCTAGTGTTAGTCTATAATCAAGCATTTTTTCTCCTCTTTCTCTCTACCATATTGATGATGGATCACAGAGTGTGATTCGAAACATTGGTGAAAAAATACCAACACAATCAAATCTAGAAGCAATACTAAAATAAATATGAAAAAGAAATGAAAATCTATTCTAAGACCTTGAATCTTATCCTATTGGGAGAGTGGTGTCACATTGATGTGGAATGGTGACCCTTTCCCAATCCCTTGGATAATATGAGCTTGTTTCAATCAGCTTTATTGAAGAAAACTGATGAAACTGATGAGAGATGAATGCGAAATTATAAGAAACTAGTTTAACTTGATGAGATGTTTGATAAATTCTTGAATTCTTGATAAAATGGATGCAATCTATGCTAGATGTAAAAAAAGGTTCAAAGATGCAAGTCATAACTATGAGTTTATGCTAAAATGTATGCAAACTAAGCTAATATGGAAGCCACTAATGGATGCTTAAGCTAAATGGATGAAGCTTTAATCTAAAATGCTATAAAATATGTAACATGGATGAAAATGAGTATGAATTTCAACAACACAATTTTTCTATCAAAAGATGGATCTATTTGTCTCCAAATAGTGATCTATTTATAGGAAAGCAAATGAGAAAACAAGGGCTTAGATTAAAAAGATCAATCAATAATCAACAATGAAAGGAGGATGAAACATAGATTGAGGATTTCAATCCATGGCTAGAGTTGAAAGTTGACAAGGGTCAACTAATTTAATCAATGGTTCAAATTAGCTTTCAACAAACACACTTCCTAAGAATTAGGAAGAGGTTAAGAGATATTTTGGAGGAATGAGTGCATAAAAGGGGATATTCCATAGGAATATTCTCTTTTATGGAATATCCCCTTTTGGAGGAATGTGCAAAAGAGTGAATATTCCAAGAATATTCCCTTGTAAGTGGGAAGGTGAGGATAATTAGCAATTAAGTTAGTTAAAACTATATTTAAATGTGCAAGAGGAGGAATACTATGATATTCATTAAAAATTTAATTTAATGAAAAGGGGGATGTAACATGATATTTAATTAAATAGCTTAGGGTTATTTAATTAAATAAGAGGACTTAGGGATTAAATTAAATAATTTATGTTAGTGCAAGAGAGGGTGAATTAACCCAATTAGGTCAATTAGATTAATAGGTGAAGATGAGGAATTTGATAAAATGATTAGGTTAATTTTGATGAATAGGCACTAATCTATATTAATTATAAAGATTAAAATATATATCCACAAAAAAGGGCAGGTGGCCAAGCGAAAAGAGGATGGATTTCAGGATGAAACATTGTTAATATATCGAATTTAAGTGTGTATATCATTCAAGACATTTTTAAGTGTTTACAACATGCATATGTAGCATAATGAATATACCAACTAATGTGGGGGAAAATGTAGTGTATGAAATTGCATACCCCACAATGTCACACTATGTAATGTCCTAGATCATGATATAAAAATTATTTAAATATAAAATGTTAAAACCATAATGTCTCTTTTCTAGAAAAATTATGATGATCTTGAGTTTGTGGGTCCATTTTTATTAGATAAGAGCACTATGCATAGACATCCACACAATGCACTAGTGTCCCACAAAATTCATGATTCAAGTGGTCATTGAAAATGCTCTTGTGTGATAGTCACATTTGGTAGAAAAGCCATGACTTGTTATTTTGTAAAAGGAAGCTTCTCTCTCTCATGCTCATGCTACACTTTGGTCTGTCTCTACAAATTTTGAAGCTTTTTAGGTCTTGAAGCAATAACACTTTTTTGGAACCTTGCATGTCATTTCTTTGTAATGGGATTGAGTAAGACAACAATATTGTAGCTCTAAAATCCACTTTGGAGGTTCTTTGCAGTTTCCTGGTGAGGAATATCTCATTTTGTTATCTTGTTCTCATTGTTAAAATATCTTTGGTGTTAGCATTGTATATTTAATATATTATCTAAATCATTGGCATTATATATTGTTTCAACTAATATTTATCAATAGATATTTTTTATCAAATCAATCCTAGCTATCTATGGAGGTGAAAACACCAAAACCCAAACACTTTTCTCCTTATTTCTTTGTGCGTAGGTTTTTTGGTTAGTAGAAGACAAGTATCTCTAGTGATATCCTTTGCATCCTATTATTTTCCATTTAAATTGGATAAATAGAGTTTTATTGTTTATTTTCCTTCATTTTTTTTATTTTCACACTTTTTACAAGTAGTAGTCTCATGATATATTTTCTCTTATCTATGCATGCATAGATCACTGAACATTATGTGCTTTCAATTCTTCATCTATGCAAGATGATAACACACTACAAGGATGTCTGCATTATGTGCTAATGTATGTGGCTAAGAATAAAAAAAATTGCATAAGCATCTTCATAATTAGTACTTTCCATTTATGTTGTCATTTAATTTTTTTTGTACATAAATAAATATTTTGGATAGTCCTTTATAATTGGATACATTGTATTAAAATTATAATATTTACTTTCATGTTCCAATTATAATCATAGAAAGGGTTTATCGGACTATAAAGTGGACTATCCGATTTGTCCTAATTTGCTATATATAAGAATTTGGTTCTCAAGGAATATTTTATTTCCTTTGCTAGAATCAAATTTCTATAGTACAATGTCTACATGCCATATCCAAGCACATTTGTATAAAATTTAACAAGCTTCTTGATGCCTTGTCACAAAAAAATCAAGGGTGCCATAAATGAATAAAGAAATTTTAGATCTAGGAAGAACACACCCAGATGCTTCCATGGTATATTCAAGTATATTTGTAGTGTATTTTGTAGCACAATTTTAGGAAACAAAGTTGGAGGATTATGGACATTCTCTGTAATCATACTAGTCATGGGTATTTTCACTTATGATGGATCTAATATCTCACTTTAAGGGTATTAAGGATCTAAAAGGATTCATTTGAAAAGAGGATGAAAAATTAGAGGAAGCCTAAGAAACTACAATATTCACAATAAGCCTTAGGGTTTCATTTTCCAGATTTGGATGAAATCATTTTGATATTGTAATGATCTATATTTTCCAAAATTTATGATATCACATTTGTAATATTTGTAGATCAAGTTATTAAAGGTACAAAATCAACCTTACTTGAGTTTCTCCTTGTGTATAGTATATATATTTTTTATATGTGTTGATTAGTTGGCCAACCAAAAAAATATAAAATCCTTACAAATATTTCTCAAGATATCTTCTCAAAAAAATGAATTAAATGTATGTGTATGCTAATGGATTATTAAATAAAATAATTTAACATTATACAAACATTTTTTGAATGTGTGTGTAGACCTTGACTTGCCTATGCATTTTGAAATGCATAGTCCTTTTTGGTATCTTGATTAAGGTGTTATCTTAGATTATAAGTATTTCATGTTTTGTATGAACTTAGTAACTCTATTTCCCAATTGTATAAAGGCATTTTCCTCTACTAGCTCCATCTCTACATCATCTCAACATATTCACAACCACTTAGTATGACCATCTTATAGTTTGATCTATTTTAGTGTGTTCCAACTACCACGTTTGAATGTATATAACAACATATGGGATTATTGTAAAATGCATTCATAGAAATTTATGTGGAAAATTATCTACTCTAATAAGGTTCTTGACCTTGAGTATTGCAAATCAACATATATGAATGAAATGACAATTGAAATATGGGTGCAGTATGCACTATTTATGGTTTGTATCATGGTTAGTGTTTAGTCTTTGTAATTATATATGTTGAAACACCTTAAGGAAAGCCCCCTTTGTTTAGTAGAGTTATAAGTGTAGGAGGTCCTACCCACCTCATTAATTGGTCCTTATTTTCCCAAATTGAACATAGGTTTTGTGGTATTCTTCCCAAGTTTGACACCCTTGACACTTGATAGACTATCCAACCCTAGGGATTTGGGACCTATAACTTAGATCACTAACAATCACCAAGGTTAACATAATCTATTCCAATTGGATAATATATGGTAGTATGTAGATCAAGAAAAGTGGTAAAATCTTCAATAGCTCCATCTTTAGTTTCTATAACTTACCAAAGATGTGATGGGGATCATCTCTCTTAAAGAAAGGGTGAGTCATAAACACACATATTTGTAAAATTTATGGAGCCTTGTGTTCCTTAGAAATATTTCACATTAATATATGTAACCCTTAATAAAACATGTGGCATGTGTGCAAGTGATTGTCATCACATGCCACTGTACAAGTCATTTTATTATCATGCATCTATGCACATGAAAATCATTAATTAGCAGAATTAGAATTTTGTTACACATGGAATATCCAATGGATATTTTTTCAACAATGGTAATGGAATGTTACTTGATAAGGAACTCAACCACCAAATAGTTGGAAGGTCAAGTGGTTTAGGGGTGTGAACCATTTCACCTTATTTTCTTGTCTTGTAAAATAATTGTACATATATTTGAACTTGGTCTTCACATTCATTGATGATGATGGAAACTACATAGATTAGGCAAAACAGTTTGATGTGTTTACCCCTTTCTAGCCACAAAAAAATTCAATCAATGTCTCATTACTTGTAACATATCATGCATCCTATTTATTTTTAATTTTGAATAGAAGTAGCATATTATTGCTAAATAATTTTGTGGATTTAATGTGCATTGGATTATTTTTATTTTCCTATGCACAATACATAACCTTCTCTTGAACTAAGATACAATTATTTTTAAACCTCTTGGAATCCAAGTTAAGAGAAGTGAGTCTAGAATGGAGCATTTTATTAGCATTGATGCATTCATAGGCATATCAAGCCCTAAATACATAACTATTCTATTTTAAAGATATATATGTATTCACTAAATCCAACGTAAATAGACATAGATTTGAGCTCCTCTAGTAGAATAAATCTTCAAATTCAAATACAAGCTAGCTCAATTCTAACAAATTACCTCATCTAGCTCTTGGTATTTATCATATTCATGTTGCTAATAAATATGTAGACATGGAAAATGTTCAAGTTCAGTTCGACACACTTGATCCTGATTACTAACGACATTTCCTCCTGAATCATACTCTCACTATTTCATCATATTTTGTCTCTTAATTTAATAAATATTTATTTATTTAATTAAGTCTTTCTCCTCCAGTGATTAAATTAATCAATTTAATTTAATTAACCTTATATTTTTGTTTAATTAAATAAATCGTTTTATTTAATTAAAAGTTCCTAAAGTCCTCTTATTAAATTGAATAAATTAAACCTTATTTGATTTAATTTAACATTATCCCACTTAGTTAAATAAATCAAAATCATTTATTTCATTAATCATTTCCTCTCAATTCCGATTTAAATCAATTCATCAATTTAAGTCAAAATTGTCAAATCATCTAATCCCTCATTAAATAAATCAATTTTTTGATTAATTTAATCCCTATCACTAAAGTCTTCTAGAGAATGCAACTTGCACATGAAAATAGATTTAATTCATTTATTAAATCTCTATTTTCCCTCACATGGAATCAGAATGGAATATTCCCTCAAGTTTGAATTCAAAAAGTCCAAGTGGACTTGTACATCCAACAAAGCATTCACTCCTCTTACATGCCCTTGTGCATTAAGCCAAGTGGCATTCATTTCATTTATTTTTCCCTCTCACATATCATTTCTTCAAATTCAAATTTCACCTAATTGCATTTATTGACACTTTGGCCAAAATGTGCACAACCATCAACCATTCACATGGTGACAAGTGGCATTCAACAATTGGGTGAAATTTAATCCCACATTGCCCAAATCTTGTCATTTCTTCCAAATTCAAATCTATAAATGGAAATCTTATCTTCTCATTATTCATCCACAATTTCATGCAAAGTTACTCTCTTAACATTGAGAGCCAATTTTGTGCACATCACTCCATACTTCATCATTTTCACAATTATTAGCTAGGTTATGCTCAAATCTCATCATGAAGATTTGATTAATATACATACTTCAACATTGCAGTTTAGAAGTTGGAAAAGGGCCAATTTCAACATTCAATTGGCACCAATTCCCCCATGGGATCACACGTTTACTCACTTAATTAGGATTTACATGCTTTTTATATTTTGTTCTTCATATTCCTAGTTTAAGTTTTAGTAAATGGATTTCATGGGGAATCCTTCATTCTTGTTTGCATTTGATCTAACACATTGACTTGTTTGTCGTTCTTGTGCAATTGCAGGTTTAGGGGTTCACAAAATATAATCAAGATTATAATGACAAATGGTACCCTCACGTGGACACTTTGGGACTTGCTAATGTATGGGAAAAATTGGATGATTGGGATCTTCCTCCTCCCTTTTTTGTTCGTCTTGCTACTTAGCAATGAGTTTTTATTGCTATAATATTTTTTGCTCTTAGTTGTAGCCTCGTTTGTGCTTTAGCAATGTGAATATTTGTGCCAACTTTTTTTTTAATGTGTAACACTATTTTGTAAAAGGTAATATAGACACTATTCATAAAAAATATGAATGTTGTGTCAAAACTTAGTTAGCCATATTTATAACATGGTATTCAATGAATTAACTTCCAAGCAAGTAATGACAAAATATTTGTAGGCAATGGATGTTTTCTTATTATAATATTTCTAAAAGAAATAGTTTTTTTAATATATTTCCTCACGCCACCAACTAATCAATTATTTTGAATCATGAGGGCAATAGATAATATTTCAAAATCCGGTGGTTATTGATCTACACATAGCCTCATGTAATAGGAAAATATATTAAAAATAACTACGTATGTAAAATATTTGGTAAGGCTATTCCTCAAATGATATGACACTAGATGGGAAATGGTTAAAAAATTCACCCTAGTAAGAACATGAATTGAATGTTTAGAATCCAAGACAAAGTAAAAAATGATCTTGTAAGAGAAGATGGATCCATCAAGATGTTTGAAAACTATGTTTGTTCCTTTCAAACATTTGATAATGTAAAATAAGGGTTCATAAATTAAAATCCTTGCTTAAGGTTATGTTCTAAAAGAGACCATCCATTTCTAATGAAGAACCAAGCTTCAAGTTATCTAACACACCATCTAATGGGGATAATACCATCCTAGTCTTTAGGTTTCTTTTCCATTATAAAATATTCACATATATGTCACTTGTAGTTTGAAATCTCTTTGATGAACCATCACCATAACTAAGATAAATTCTTGACATCATTTCATACAAAACCCTGATGATGTTAAGTGTGGAACCATTAATATCAAGAATCATAAATTGTACCTCAATCAACCATTAATATGGTAAGGGACAAGAAATCAACTTGACCATGTTTCATCTATCATTATGTTGTGATATGGAAAAAGAAAAAGAATCAAAATAGATAAGCCAAACCCACTTCTATAACAAAAAATGCAAACTTTGATCATTCATAGGCATACAATTATCCAAGGTATGAAGATTTTGAAAACAATTTAAATAGAACATTTACAAAATGATTCCCACAAACTCTCAAGGCATTCTATAAAAATATTCATTGATTAGAGGAGAAAGTCTCATTGTCCATCTCCTTACATTACCAAGATGAATGGCGTTGTTAATGTTGCCAAATTTTCACCTACAACTCAATTTGGTAGAGCTGAAGCAATTGATTAATTTTAAAGCTGAAAGGTTTTCCAATATATTTTTTTTATGCTTAACTATTGCATATCTAATCTTCAAAAAGAGAATCCAGTTTTCATTGTGGAATGTTTTGAAACATAAAGGAAATTACATAAAATTACAAGATATTGCTTTCATTCATTTTTGTAATGTTTCATTCATTTTGTAATGGAATATACACAAGACTATAAAAATGTTGTTTTTTGATACATTTAAAGGAAAAGAATGATCAAATGTCCCACACAAGACGTGGGCGTAGTTGAATTAAAGCAACGTAGAGATATACTATACATTTGAAGATGAAAGTAATGAAAATAGCACATGAAAAGAAACATATTCATCATTGCTTGGAAGAATCTTGTGTGGGTCTTCATTGTCTTTAGCTCCTCCTCGCTCTTGACCTTCAGATGAGTTTGCATCATGATAAAAAGGGTTGGTTAGAGCTTTGGGTATGAATCTCAACATGTGTCCTATCAACATAGATATAGTATATGTCTACGATGCATTAAATCAGTTGAGCAAGCATCAGATGTATACAAGAGATCCTAAAAAAAAAAACATCACAGGAGCATTGAGCTTCACTATTTTTTATCTAACATGTTTGTTCATAGTGCAAGTATAGGTGAAATCTTGTTGTTGGATTCATCTCTTTCGAACATCACATCATGTGGTGCAAAAATGGGCTCCCACAAGGGTTGAGCCCAACATGTTGCCCCTAAGTCTCAAGAGGGGGATGAGATAAGAAAAAAACATTCAGATTACTCAAATGAAAGCATTTTCAGTTTAAGGAATAAGTCACAAAGTGGTTGTAAGAAGAATTAGCACATTGTCCATTCATGACAGCCAAGTCAAAGGTGCAATGAGGGAGCTCTCTACTTTGAAATGGGAATCACAAATGAACAATGGGCTCATTTGAATTCTTAATCAATATGCAAAACAAAATAAAAGTGCACCATTTTCCCATGAAAGAATTTTGTTTGTGAGTAGATGCTTTATACTGTCATTGTTTTGCTTCTTTGAAAGGTTTTGTCATCATGAGTTGTATCTTTTATTGTTGCCATGCATCATAATTTTGTTGTCTATGTTGTTTGAAGTATATACCTTGAAGATACGACCATCAAGAAGTAAGAAGTAATGACAAATAGTGCTCACATAGAAGGGACAACAAATAGTGTATTGTTCACGAAGTGCTAATATGGAACAGTTACCAAGCATTCATTACAAAGAGATATGATATACATAATGGGAAAACAATTAAAACAACATGAGATACATTTGTAAAGCACTGAAGAAAAAGGTTGCAACTCATCAAAGTGTAGTGATCAAAAGAGAAGCAATGCGTGTGGAGACAGAAGAAAAAAGACAAAGAGCAATGGGGTCATAATGCCAAAAGTAACAACAAATAGAATGATCTTTATAATTGTCCATGCTTTTAATAAGCAAAAATTTTTATAGTTTGTAGAAGGCAGCAATGTGCAAGTATCATGGGTACCATAAGGGAGCTTGCAAGACATATCAAGGTATATAAGGCAGTGAGTGAGAAATAAAAACAATGTTATTTGAGCAGTGACTATACTTCCCCAATTTATGAGGTCATTTTCAGTCTACAATTGCATATAAGACAAGTCCCATAATAAAACAAAGCATGTGGAAGTTTCATGGAATTCATAGTATGCAAGCATAATGATTTATAGAGCTAAATAAGGATGCACTTTTCTTCATTTAAGAGTCTATTTGCATACGAGTTTTTATGTTGTTTTTTAGATTCATCAAGCAGTGTTACCATCATACTTTCATACCTTTCATTTGATGTTTCAACATCGTTCCTTGATGTTTATGATGCATACATTGATGGTACAGTTGTATTAAGTGGCAATGGGAGCAACAAACATAAATACAAAATATAGCGGCAGCCATGAAGAGTTTTGAAGAAGAAATGCAAGTAGAAAGAACACCCATAATATACAATGGTTTCAAGAAACAAACCTAGAATGGAAAAAAAAATTCTTCTTTCCTTTCAGGAAGAAACAATGACATAGGCCACAGGTTTTCAAAAACCCATCTTCTATTTACATAATGGAGAATAATGTACATAAATAATGTTTAGATGTCATTGTTTAGCCACAACCTACAAATGAAGAGAACCCAAATTTTGTGTTAAGCATCAAGTTTTGCAAGAAATGAATAGGTCTAGGGTTTTATTGTGAGGCCGATTGAGGGTTTTGAACCCATTTTTTCTGGAAATTTGAATATAGAAGCCACAAAGTACAGGAAATAAAGAAATCCTCGAGCTTGTGTGAACATTAGAATTGCCCTGAAATGGAGAGGCCACAGACATGAGACACAAAAAGGCCTCACAAATGAAGAAAATAATAAACTAGAATGCAATTATTTTCTTTATTTTATAGAAGTAATGAAACCCTTGAATTCTTTATACCCATAATGCATGAGAAATGCAAACACACTCATTATCTTGTTCTTATTGATCTTGAATCGAGCATCCAGTTGATAAGAAATAAGAAAGAGTGCAAGATTCGAGTGGTAGAGAGCTTACCAAAAAAAATTGTTGTTGAAGAAATGTATTCAAGTCCATGATCTTTCTCATAGAAGACTCCAAAGCCTGAAACAACATCATTCATGTTGGCCTCAAGACACAGAAGGAGGATTCATCAAAATATGGAAAGGGAAAAAAACATCAAAAATATGATAGTGGCCGCAGGTAGGAGCCATGAGATGCTCTAAAAATTTTAGGAAAACATAAGATTTTGGTGTTTTTGTGCAAAGATCTTACTTGATGTATGACTGCAAAAGAAAACTCTTAGAAAAGCTTCAGAATTCGACATGAAAGCCATAGAGAGAGCTTGAACATTTAAACCCTAGGAGCATGGCGGTGGTGTGCAAAGAATCTCCACCGAAAATCAAAGATGCAAAATGGATCTGAAAAGAAAGGAGCTTGTGGTTTTGTGTCTTAGGGTTTCCAATTTTCCCTAAGTCGGCCTTGGGTATATTTCACAATGTTTTAAATTTTTATGCAAGTATTAATGCCACAATGGTGTTAGAGTTTTTCCATACTTTGTCAAGCCTAGGCAACATGCCTTAAGGTTTTTTGTGATTTTTAAAAAAAATTGTATGGCTGTGTAGAAAATAAAATGCCTAATACCCTCCAATATTATACCTTGCAAAATGTAGTCAAAAACCATATATGCCTTATTGTTTTTTGTAAAAATCAAATCAAAACCCAAGGTCGAGCCCTTTCTATTTTGTAATTTTGAAATTGCAAAAATTGTAAAATAATATTAAGGCAATGTTTCTATAAATTGCTTTAGTACTTGTTATTTTAAATGCAATAAAACAAGCAAGTATGAATGGAGACTTTCAATTTACTTTATATTTCCATTGGAGTTCCAATTGTGCAAATTGGAAAGTTTCTATGTAGGTTTTTGTTTCTATTTCAATTAGTTCTAGCTTGTTTTTTTTTAGTCTTTTTGGGTCTATCTGTTTAGGAGGGAAAGTTTCCATCTTTTCTCACTCATTTTTGAGGCAGTTTGGGCCCTATTTTTGAGGATTTTTCCCTTTGCTCGAAAATGGTATTTGAGTTACTATTTTGGAGAGCAATTAACTCAGGTTTTTCCCCATTCACTCTTGGAGACACGTTGGAGACTTGTATTGGAGAAAAACTAAGTTTTTTTCCGATTTAGATTTGCTTCTTTCTCTCTTGAGCATTTGCAGAGAGCTTTGTAAGCTTCATTTGTACTCGGATTTTCATGTTTTTATACTCCTTTCAGATCAATAAAAGTAGTAGAGCATTCCTATCTCATAATTTTTGTCTCATTTTTGCAGTAAGCAATTTGATGTTTCATTGTGATCCTAAATATTGAATCCTTTTTATGTCTCGTTACTGCAAATCTATGTACAAAAGTTTCATATGATACAGGTTGTATGTTGTGTTTGATTTTCGAACCTTCATATAAATCACTTTTGTGTTGTGTGTTTTATATGAGATTGTGAGAGTTAGTGTTTTTGAGAGGTGGTTGTGAGTTGATTTAGTAAATGAGTTTAAAGTTTTGGTGCATCACCCTTTAGGTTTTAGGATTTTCATTTCAGTCATCCTTTTATCCTTTTCCTCAGAAAAATCATTTAGTTCTAGGTGATCTACCAGGGGAACCAACCCTCTCTAGAGATTTTATTCTCACCATAAGCCACCCACAGCTTGAAAATGTTTCAATGTTTCAATAGGAAAGTTGAGTCTAACTTAACTAAGGTGCAATCCTGATTGACAACAGTTACCAATTTGAAAGATAGTGCATTTTGTTTGTTATCTATGAGCTCTCTAAGTTGTATAGGTTTTCACTTATCATATGAGAAATTTTCCTATATATGCTTTCACTTAACATATGAGCCATTTTATTCATCCTCAAAATGAGGATTATAAGAGTGTCATGTGGCTACAGGTTAGGGAAGTTTCCTCTCAAATCCTTTGGAGGAAATGAAGGAAATAGCTACTACAAGTGGTTGTGAAACTTGTGTTTTCGTACATAGACCATTAAGAGAAGCTATAAATTATGTTATTATCTTGAGGCTTTTGGAAGGGTTGCAATGTGACTCCTTTATGTATGTGAACAAGTTATTACCTACATGTTACATTTTTATAGCTCCATACACAATCCACTCCTAATACCTGGGGAAACAAAACCTATGTTAATTCAAAGAAGAAATTTGATCCAACCCAACACCCTATGGCAACATGTTTGGATTTTTTACCATTTCTAACAAGACCAAAGGGAGAGCAATGACTTTATGTGAGCCCCTCAACCAATTTCAATTCCTTTAGGAAGTTAGTAAATGAATCAAGAAGGTTGAGGACCTTTTGACATTTTTTGATTCATCCATATACTTTACAATAGATAGCTTGGTATGACCATGGAATTCCTTGTGGATTTTATGATATCCATATTTTAAACATTTATTGCCTAGAATAGCTCAATGACTGTCATACTCCGTTCATCACTTCATCCTTGTTATGTATCTAATATAATGTATGACACACCCTTGACCAACATGTGAGCTTTAGAGGCCTAAGGCATTAATGCTCTGAAAATGCATTCTAAATATAATTTCTACTATATGAATTTACTCAAACCATTCTTATCTTACAAGGATTGGCTCCTTGGAATTTTCCTTTCAATAGTAATGACAGATAGGAGCCAAACCATTCTCACAAATATTGGAAACCTAAACTCACATAGGGATAGGGAGGCCCTAACAAGAGAAAAAGGGTAATATATGCTTGGTTATTCTCCATGTTTATTTGTTCATTAGATAAGTAGAGCACACACACTAATTGAATGAATCCTTCATTTGCATTGATCTTTTGATGCTGATTTAGATCATCTCATGATTGTTTGAGGTGTCTAAATACCCCAAAGGGTATTGATCAATCTAGAAATAGACTTTTTCATCTCATCAAGGAAGATGGGTTTCCCTCTCCCTACTATTCAAGCCAATAACTTCAACATTAACTTATTGTATATTGTAGTTAAAGGATGAGGAGATAACAACTTAATTCTAACAAAATATTACTTCATTCATCGTTGTCTTATGACTTTGCTTTTCTCTCATCCTCGTTGTCTTATGACTTTGCTTTTCTCTCATCCTCGTCGATCCTACAATGTTAATCAATATCTCCCTATTTCTCAAAGAACATAAATGCCCTTTTTACCTATCTTGATATAACCTTATTCCTATCTCGAAGATAACTACTAGATTTCCCTATCATTGTTTAAAAGGAAACTTAAAAACACCCACCTCTTTTACCTCTACTACACGAAGAACTAGAAGATAACAACTTAATCCTAACCACACATTCCTGCATTCACCGTGAGGTTATGATTTGCTTTGCCCCACAAGGGAGCACAAGCGACGCCCTTTTCGCCTTACACCCTCTCTCTCCTACCACCTATTGAATATCATTAGGATGCTTACCCCAAAGGAGACGGTGGCAGTTTCAACTAGCAGGATGAAATCAACAGGCCTAATGCCAGATCAAACAGGGACGGTTCCAACTAAAAAGATCTCAATGGTATAGCGTGTTATGAAAGTTGACTCCAGGAAAATGGGGACGGAAAATGGACAAGTATGCTTACATCATGTTTGGTTATAGGCCCCATCGTCCTCGTTACTTTTCTTTTATATTCTTTGTTTTGTCCTGCCAAATGGATTTTACTTTTTCTTTAAGAGTCTTTCTTTTTCCTTTGCTTCAATTAGATCTTCTTTTGAAGATTCCCATGTCTGTAAACATATTACAATTCTACAGTTTAATGGTAAACAATACTTTGAAAAGATGTAGACTCTCTCCATGGAAAAAACAGCAAGATTAAATTGTTGGATTCGTATGCATATTTCAGTACAGAGGTTAGTTGAGTTATTTTGTGACCCAATGCACCCAATAGTCTTTTTGTGAACCTAATTAGTCCTGCCGGCCTTAGTTTATGGTTACAGTCAGCTTGCTTCTGCTAACCAATCTCTTTACAGAACTCTCAAATTGGATGCCTATTGTTTTCTGATATTGTAAGAGTGGTGATGGTGTTGAACCTTGTCTTTTCTCTTTTGATTTATGACTTTGGCCTCTAATAAACTATGGTTTTATTTAATTTGAATGACATATATTTTTTTAATTCTGTCCTCAGCATGTGATTTATCTACCTATAAAATGTTAAAAAGAACTAGTTTTTTGCTGTAATAAGCGTCAAAGAATTGCAGGATGCAAGCTGGACAAACAATTAATTAATAACAAGATTGGGACATGGAAATGTTTCCCAGTGTAGGGATCCAGCTTGCTTTTTAAGTCATCACTACCAGACAACATATATCCTTAAAAAGCCAAGTAGCCAATGTCAAGCCAGACCCAAGCAATAAGTTTGCCATTTAACACTTTCCATTGTTGTTTCTTTTTGGTTGCAGGAAACCTTCAGAAGTTAGCTTGGAATTATACTGTAAGTCTGCAACAACCTCAGAGAGCACTGTAAGCATTTGCAGAGATGGTTTGCCTGAACAATAGCCCATCAAATCATCTTTGCAAAAGAAGTGTTCTATACTAATTTAAGCAATTATAGCCTTCATGCAAATTGAATGAGTCTTCTCTCTATTTTTTGTTCTCAACTGCTTTTAATTGCTCATGGAAAGGCAGGTAGATGCAGAATAGGAGGAATCCATGGGGAAGTCCAGCAAAATTATCAAGAGTCTGATTCTGGGTGCAAAAGCCTTCTCCAAAGACCGATCAGGGATCAAAAAAGAGCAATTTGTAAGCACTTGATCTGCAATTGGAAGTTCAGTATCATATTAAGAATTGCTGTCGCTAATTTTAGTACTCTAACTGCAATTTGCATATCCAGGGATATGAATTCTCACAGATACTAAATTTTGTACCCTTTTAATCGATTCATTGTAATCTCGCTCTTAGCAGTAGTTAAGGAGTTGTGATGAACTGTCTTGAATGGGAATTGAGCCACGTCATATTTTAGTGATTGTTAATCTGTTATCATCTGATATTTTAAATACAAATGGGAAGATTCTATATTGCCAATTGATTAGAAGATTAGTGATGGGGAAAACACTTTGAGGCTTGCGTCATTTAATAAGAAGCTTACTTTACAAAAAAATTCATGTCCACTGCCAAAGGAATATCCCCTAAAATTTACCCTGCATGTTACAGTGTGCACAGAGCAAGATACAGAGTCAATTTAATGTGGACAAATCATTTTCTTGTGGGTATGATCCCGACGATGATACGGAAGACGGGCAGGATTCGAAGAGCAATGAGCATACAGATCATGGCATTCCTGAAAGTGGGTCACCTGTGGTTGTGAATGCTGATCTACAGTCGGAAACCACTGTAGCAAAACCCATCCATGAGGACTCAGAAATTGGGTTTTCAGACACTGTTGTAAGGCCTGATAATTTTAATGAACTGGCTGAGGAACAGGACTCTATTTCCAGAACGAAAGAAGAATTTTCAATTGAAGAGAATGCAGCCATTGCCATCCAAGCTGCTTTCAGGGGCTTTCTGGTATGCTCCTTGTCCATACCCTAAGCAATGGAATTTGTTTCCTTACAAATTTCCTAGGTTTTTTTGTGTATGATTTCTGTAATGTTGTGTATTGAACTAGTTTCTGTGAAGCTGTGTGTTCAATTAGCACACACATTAATTTCGTGTATTTCTTCCTCTCTCCCCCGCTCAGGTAGAACCCCAAATGTTTTTGTACTAGACTGCATTACAGTGCACGCTGCCTAGTAGAGACATGAAAACTTAAAAGAAATAATTGTTTGATATAGGGTATATCATATTTTCTGCTAGTTTGACAGCCCAATTCGTATGACTGACAAATTATAAATCCATAAAATTCTGTATATTTATCTGCAAAGGGTCGGCGTGATTTTAGAGCTGTCAAAGCTTCTCCGAGGTTTAAAGATCTAGCAGAAGGGCAGATTGTGAAGCAACAAAAATTCATGGATTCAAGGAGCATGCAAGCTCTTATAAAAATGCAAGCCCGTATTCGTGCAAGGCAAGTGCAGATGTCTGAGGAAGGCCAAGCTGTTCAACAACACATTCAGCAGAAACGTCAATTGCACATATATGGTGCGAAATCCCAGGTAAGAAAAAAGGGTGATTACTCTTAGAGTCTTAATTAAAGCAGAATTCATTATCTGTGAATGTTTTATTTTGTTGAAAACTCGAGAATTGATTTGAGATGTCTCCAACAACACTGCTACCTCTGTAAATATATGGCATCTAATTTTGTATATATTAGTATAACACAGACTCAGAGTACCTTTAAAACTCTAAGATCAAAATTATAAGAGCAAAATAAAATAAAAACCTCTCCTTGCTTGAGTCTCTGCCATTTGAGGGCAAATCTGAAAACTAAGGTGAAGAAAGCAACTTGTTGACGATCAGTGCCAATGGCTAATTTGCTGATCATCATGGTTTGGTAATGCACCAGAACTTGGCCATGGTTTCATTTCAATCATATATGTGTGTCTAAAGCTGACTAGAATGTACATCCTAGATTTAGCTTACTGTTAATCATCTCCATCCTAGCCAACTTCTTTGGTTATGTTTCTTCAGAACCATCAAACATTCCAAGAAAGTATTTCCTTCTAAATCCATTTTACAAACAAAATTATATTTACATAAATACAATATTTTACTACAAAGTTGGGTTTTCATGGTCAGAAAACTGTGTGTTTCCTGCAAATGTTCAGATAGGACCTCTTTGCCAGAGCCCCATGTTAACAATAGGTCGAACTAGTAACTAACGTATTTTTGTTCCTTAAAGACACTTTCAGCAACAAGCCAAACATTGTCCGTAATTAAGTTTAGAAAAGATACAAATTGTTCTGGAGATTCATTTTGTATGTTTTTTTTGTTCCTGACTACAATTTACCAGTGAAACAGTATTAACACCTAATTTTCTTTCATTCACAGGAAGACTGGAACCATAGCCTAGCTACATCAGATGAATTACAGGCAAAACTTCAGAACAAGCAGGATGCAGCCATAAGGCGTGAGAAGGCTTTAGCATATGCTTCTTTGCAGCAGGTATCAAGGCCCCCTTTGTGTGTTTTCTGATACGGAATTTTAGTACAAAATAAAACACATAATTCAAGCACAGTGTTTGGTATCATAAATCATATGAAAAAGTGTGAAGTCTCCCTCAGGTGTTTATTCATGTATGACCGTTGGCCTAACCCTGCCTTTGAGTTTTTATTTTGACATTAGGGGTGTACTTCTACACATGCTGTGAATTAGCCCTAATGCCAAATGCAATGCTTAAGCTCCTAAAAGTTTATCATGTATTACATTATAAATCACAAATTTGGGGACCACATGAGCTTCTTGTGTGCAATTAGGTGTGTAGTCAAACTGCATCCTGTACTGATTGAATAAATATCTTTGGCTTTTGTCTGTGAATTGCAGTTAAGAATTTGTGGGCAAAGAAAGAATCAACAAGTTGTGGGTCCTGATTGTGTTCATCCAGATCAGCATCATCAATTGGGCTGGACTTGGTTGGAAAGATGGATGGCTGCTCGTCCTTCTGATAACTCAGAGCTTGAAAAAGACATAAAGAAGAACCACCATAATAAGGATGACAACAAACTGGAGATATCGACAACACCTCAATATGGAAAAATCAAGAGTAAGAAGAAGACAATTGACAAACAGATAATCCTATCCCCAAACAGAACTCTCCCCTATAATAATCCCATCGCCATGAAAAACCCATCTCCATCTCCACCCAAAAGCAGTGAGTCAAGAACACCTTCTAAACCATCAGGTTCTTCAGGCCAAGAATCTGCCGAAAATAACACTGGGGATAAAGAGACTGCTACTAGTCATCTAAAGGATCCCAGTAAATTGCTCTTAAATGGAGATGAAAATAAGAAAGATCATGTTAATGATGCGGAGGAAAGTTGTGGTTCCAATGTCATTTGCAGCAGTCCTGAGTTTAAAGCCAAAGCTGATGGCAGCATTAAGATTAGCAGCCATGATCCTAAACTCAGGCATAAATCTTCTACTCAAAGTGGGCCTACAAAACTTCGGATTCCAAATTACATGTCAACAACACAATCATCTAAGGCAAAAGTTCATTCTAGTGACCCCACCAAACTAAACCAACAACCCATGGCAGCTAAATCTACATCTACCCTTGTTTCACTTCAATCTTGAGCATCTGACCTGGATATTTTAGTGTCATCCATTTAGGAATTCATACATTACAATATCATGGTAAAAGACCAGGATTATTTGGAACATTACAAACTACTCTGAATAGGATTTTGTTTTCTTTTTCCAGGAAGAATCTTATATAGTCCTGTCATGTTGTTACTTCGCCTTCGGTTTGAAATCTAGTCGATATTCCTAGAATTTGATCAAGAAACTGTAAATATTATTAGCAGCTATTGAATATAAGATAAAATCACACATGGCTTTTGCAATAGCTCAGTTTTATGATGATGATCTTGTTGGGTTTACTTTGTTGCATCATTTGCCTATTTGGCAGTTTACCTGCTTTGCTTCTGAATTTGATTAATGGCAGGCACTAGAGGCGGTTTCATTACTGACACGGGTTTCAGGTATTCCAAGTGACTCGAGTGAAAGCGTGGCCCATCTCAAATAGATTAATTCAATAAAAAAAAGAATTTGCATTTCGAGGGTGCACCTTATTTCAAAGAAACTAAATTATATTTTCAATTTACAATATTTGTCATGGCAATATAGACATGTAGAGGAACCTTCTTGTACGGGAATACAATCTTTTAATTAAATAAATAATAATAATTAGTGAACAATTATTATAGATTTAGTTATGAGTTGGCCTTGATAATTGTAATAATGAATATTTTGAAAATTAAATGAGGCGGAAAATGCATCTAGTTTGGGGAATTATGATGAAGAAACTAAATGTTATTGTTGTACAAAATTTGTTTGTTAATGTGTAAAAATTGATGCTTTGGGGTGTACATTGTCTTAGAATTAAAATAGGCCTTGAGTTATTTATAGGTCTAATGTGAGCCCCTCACAATCAGACTTGACCTTCATGGAAGTGACCTAATGTGTGAAATTATTCTATAACCTAAAGGATTGCCCTAACATAGTGTAAACTTTTGTAGCCTCTACTACCTCGATCTTTGATATTTCTAGATGCAGAAAGATTGCAATCTTTAAAAATATCTTAGAGGAAGTTGCTCAATTGTGAGGGTTAAGTTCTCCTCAATCAACCCCCTTACCAAATTAGCTATATGACCTTGGGTGAATGTTTGTAGACAATATTCTCATGCATACATATGACCTATATGCAGATTTTGATGTGATAGCTTCTCTTTAGTCCTCCAAGTTGATGTTACTAGAATTATTTATCCTTGATAATTGATCATGTGATTAATTACACATTGAATGTCTTTAAATACCAAGACATAGCAATTGGTTGTACAAATGTGTACCAGGTCGGCTCCCAATGGCTAGCTAAAAAGGGTAGGAGTTGGGAAATTGAAATTAAAATTTAAAATGTGAGGGTTATTCTCAAGCCCCTTAAAATCCTGTGTTATAGGATTGACGTGGGACAAAAAGGTGCAAATATCAAGGAAAGGTTCAAATGTATAGATACTATGCAAGTAGGTGAAATACATGGCCAATAATTATAAATATATAAGAATACATGAAGATAGGGATATGATAAAATTCTAATAAATGGGGATGCATGTAAATGATTGTAGAATGGGTTTGGATAAGAATCAAGGAATGAGATAAGCTTAGCTTGAGAATGTGACATATGCCATTGTGTTTTGTATTAAGTCATTTCATCAAAATGGACCCATCACCAAATAAGAAGTAGCATTGATATGCATATTTCACTTACATTATCCTCCACTTTGAGATGCATGCCACTCTAGTGTGAATGTATTTCAAAATATATAAACATTCTCAATCAACATGAAAAGTAAATACTTATATGGGGCTCTGTGTCAAGTAATGAATTGGAAATCAAGTAATGAATTTGTAGACATGTAAAAATGCCTAATGAGTATCACACATCCTAACATTGCATTTTCCATCATTTTCATCATTTCCATTATCATCAGTGCATTTTCATCATTTATCATCATTTGCATCAATAATCCCCTTTTAACATCATTTAACCCTAATTTCCTATATTGATTAAATAATCTTGAATTATTTAATTAATTCATCATTCCATCATTAATTATTCCCTTCACCATCCTAATTGAATAATTTTTAATTATTTGATTAGGTTAATTCTAACTTTCTTTTAGTCTCTTCTAATTAAATAATTTTAATTATTTAATTATCTCATCTTTAATCCTCATCTCATTCAATGAAATATTCTTTTTTCAAAAAAGAGCATATTCTCATCCTCCATAATTAAATAATTTCTAATTATTTAATTATCTCAATTTCCCTTGACAAAGCATATTCTCAAGGAATATTCCTTTTCAAAAATATCTTGACTTTTTCTTGTCTCAAACATTTCTAATCCTCCACTTTGAGATCAAATCTCCACCCTTCATCCTCAAATATATCAACCAATTTCCTCCAAATGAGGAGATATTTTGAGTTGCAACTAATCTCATTCCCTCATCTTCCTTGATTCACTTTCCTTTGTGGGTGTTAAGGTGCAATATTAAACCTTCTTTGTGGGCATTGAAATTCAATCTAAACCCTTGATCCAAATCATGAAAATTTATAAAATCACCTTCATTCCTCCATATTCACCACCTAGAATTTGAGTATTAAGATAATATTTCTTTGAGTTTTGAGAGCAATTGAGCATCTATTTCATCTATCATCTAGGTCATCTTGAGCTTTTGCAAGCCTGAGGAAGCTAAGCTTTGAGCAACCCAACATCCATCAACAAGCTTCTCCTCCAAATGGGATGTAAGGTTTGTGTATGCATCGAATTCTTGATTTGATTTAAGTTTACTAATCATTTGGTTGTTTGAATTATTTGTGTAGTGCATTCAATCTTGTTGGTAAGTGGGTTTTTTATCATTTTATGTTTTGGGTCTTTAGATTTCTACCCTAATTGAATGGATTCTTATCTGTTTATGCAATTCCATTAACCCTCTTACATTTTTGGCACATCCAGTGGGACCCACGTTCCTGAATTTAACAATTCTTGTGATTTTTTGTGGTTTACAGGTTTTAGAGTGCATCTTCTTCTAATAGAGGTCATGTTTATGCATCTGGCACCTCTGACACACACTAGTAGAATTTGGCAAATAAATGACTACATACTAAAACTTTTAGTCACAACAACTAAAAATGACTAAATTCTACTAATTTTTTGCAACTCAGCTATAAATGAGTAAATAAATGACTAATTTGGTTGTCAACTAAAAAATTATTTAGTCATACAAATAAAAAATGATTAAATAGTTAGTCACGCAAATACAAATAAGATAATTTTTTACAAATATTTCAGGGAATTATTAGTGAGAGTGTATTGCTCACGATTCATTATTCATTTAATTCCTTGTTTCACATTGAGGCATTTCGGGTTATAACAACTACTTGCATGGGCAGGAAAGCAACGAGTGTTTCCTTGCTTGCAGAAGGATTCACTTGATTTTTTGGACAAAGCAAGGTAGGAAGCTTGAGTTATTATGGAATCTATAACTTTGCAAAAGGAAGAAGCTTCAGTTCTACAATGTTTCTTTCCCCTTTTCATTTTTTTCCTTCTTAGAGTTTTCACTACTTTATCTTTATGTGATTGAGAAGACAAAACAACATTCTTTCTCATTCATTGCATTATGTATGGTGGTTTTCTATTTGAGAGTTTTCCCTTCCATTCACGAGTTAGTTTTTGAAAGAATGCATATTTTTATTTTAAAATGCCTTTGGATCCCTATGGTATGTTGCAATGCAAGAATGAGTATGATAGAGCTATCAAAGCTTTGTAACATGTGAGAGTTGATTCATTGAGTGGTGAACTGACATGAAGTTTTAAAACCATAGATCATGAGACCATGAGGCAACAAGTTCATGTTTTGACTCCATAGTCCAAATGAAGGGGCACTATCATAGTCAAAATGTGGGACATTAATGAGCATGGATATATTTCATGATGGTCTCAAAGGATTCACATAGATGTTTGTAAATATTAAAGTATGTTAGTCCCATTATGAGGATAGACCAAGCAAGAAGGAATAAAGAGGCACAAGAATTACTATTAATTTCTAAGATAATCAATATGGATGATACTAATAGGTGTTTCCCTTAATTTGAAAAGGTTAAAGACAGTGGTAAAATGTCTTTCATTGATAGGGAAGTCCTTGAAGTTTAGTCCTTGTTGTAAGGACAATGAGAGTTCTTTTGCAAATACTGTTGGATGTTGAGGTTGTGTTGCTGATATGTGGTTGTCATTGATGTCAACACTATTAGCATTGGTGATTCTAAAGGTTGTATATGTCGAGGATATTGAGAAAATTGTAATAAATATATTGCAGGTAGCCAGTGAAGCTGAGAAGGTCAGAGTGATGAAAATTTATGTACGTTGATGATCAAAAGGCACACATTAAAGGGTTTGTTGTTGAGCCTATCTAGTATGTTGTCTAAAAGTTTCAGAGGTGCACATCAAGAATTGAGGAAGTTATGAAGTTCTCTGTTCTTACAGTTATTCAGTTACTGTAGCAAGTGTTTTTGGAAGATGAGATTGCAATTCTGGTAAAGTGAGTTGTTGTGTACATTCCTGAGATATTCAATGATGTTTCTAGATCGTGCTCTATCAATGTGGTACATCCATGTTGATCAGCGTGTTCGTGATTAAATATTTTTCCTTGTGTGCTTAAGGTTTTCATGTTCTTGGCCGACATGATGGAGGTAGCGTGTTGCCAATCCTTATGGATTAATCTTGTATTGTTTGGCATGCTCGAGGATGTTGATTTAGGTCCTCACTATGTTGTGACCAACTTAGGTTGGTGCACATTAAGATTTGTTCATGTATTGAGGCCGACAATTGTAATTTATTCCTTATTTGTGGTTGATAGAGTTGTTGATGTAAATCCATGTAGTGGATATATAAGAGCGATTGTTTACTCATTTTCAATGATTCTCAGTGAATGTATGTGATGTGTATGCAAGATATGTGCGAATAAAGATCAAATAATTAAAGTGTAGAGCAGAGTGTGAAGAAGATTGAGCGAAGTGTGAAGAAGTGATTATGTGCCTAACCAAAACTATAATCAAGCTTTTGTAGAAGATAATTTATCAGTTCAACCTTATCAGATGGATTTAATCTAATTTTATTATGAAAGGCAGTGAGTCTTCCCTTTGAGTAGTGAGCTCTAGGAAGTGTGCTTGAATGCATGTGCATTCCCTATTCATTTCTTTCATTATACTTCTAACATGGTATAATCTTGTGGACTAACATCCACCATGGTTTTTCCCCTAACAGGGTTTCCACGTATAAAAATCTTGGTGTTCATGTGTCTCTGATGTGTTGTTGATTCATGCTTTCGCTGTTAATTATCAGATTTGAGATTATAAGTTGTTTAAGGTTGAATAAGCTTAATTTTTGTAACAATTGATTCACCCCCCCCTCTTAGTTGTCTATCCTTGTTTTGCTAACAAATACACCTGCAGACCTTACAACTTTTCCAAATGCTATGCTTCTTAATGAGAAATCCATGGAAAAATATGCATGTAATGAAGATACTAGTATGTATTGGGTAGCCATAATATATTGATAATGTAGGGTTGATAACGTAATATTTGAGTTCTTGATGCACAAAAAAGGGAGTGAAATAAAAGTGCATTGCGTGAAGGGGTAGTGTTTTGAAATTCATGAAATGATGAAGGAAGTGATGTCAAATGCACATTAGGCATGGCACATCATAAAGGGGTTTCAAACATAGTACAATACAGTGATAAATGAAAGTGTTATGTTTCATAGTGACAATCATGCAGAATGCAACCACTCAATCACAACCTTTGACAATGTAAGATTGCAGTGACTATAAGTAGCAGCATATAAGGATAGTGTTTTGTCACTACATTTTTAGTCACCATGTGATCTCAAGGAATGACTGTCCCAACACCATAACTTAAGTGCATTAAGGGGAAGTGGTTTTTCTTGGTGGCAATGCTTTGAAGATTGAGAGAACAAGATTTAATGATTTTTTTTCAAAAGGCATTGACTATGTAAAGAAGTAGAAGGTAGTCACAATATTGGAAGATTGTGTCCTCATTGATATTTTTTATCATAAAGACCATTGAGGAATGCTTAATATGGTGATTAATATGAGCACATGAAAGGCAGGGATATTGTGGTTCCTAAGCTCTTGCATAAATATATAGTGGCCCAAGGTGATATTAGTAGTGAGACAAAGCTAGTGTCATTCATTGAATCCATGAAATAAAGTACTTGATTTTTGCATTAACACCATGAAAGGCACTGATTACAAATAGATTATATTTCCTTTTAAAGTGCTTTGTGTAAGGGAGAGGCATCTTGTATCGGTTTTGAGGGTAGTCCTTGCATTGAAGGTCTTTAATTGTCATTGCTATCCTTTGGATGTATGGTGATTCCTTGGTAGCAGTCCTATCATGAGGTGAGCTCAAGTTTGGAAGATAACTATGATGAATTCCAAGGAGGGGGAAACAAGCAATTTTGGTGTTAATAAACCATGAATGTGTCTACAAAGGAAAAACCATGAATGTGGCATCTTCTATTCCACTCCATAACCTTCAACACCAAAATATTTACTCATCATATCTTGTCATTTCTTATCCACATTCCTTTAATACTAACATTTTAAGTGCTTGATGAAATTTATTCATCATCTCCCCTTTGTTGAGCTATCTGCAAATACTGTTAGCTTGACAAAAAATGACCAAGACTTGACAACTTGGAAATTTGATAGGAAGGACAACAAGAATGGCATAATTACCGACTACAATGTTGACTACAAGTGAAATTCTATAGCGGTCTTGATTTTGGCACTAACAAGATTTAGAAAAGCATTGGTTCACTTAATCTCTTCTTCACTTTTTAATCTACAAGTAGAGTGATTTTCCCTTATGGATTTGCTGATGAAACCTCAAACCCTTATCCATAGGTACTATCTAACCATGTATCTATGAAAAATATTCTACTTTCTACTCTATATAATCATAATATTAGAGATATGCTCCAAATTTATGATCACAGTAAAAACTAGAAGTATGTAAGATGATGAATTCTCGTTCATTTAAAAGTTTGCATATTGTAAATTGATAAATGTCTAGGGTAAATTTATCATCATGAAATATTATGAATGTTTATAACTTCATATATTGAATGCTATCCATACATGAACCCTACATTGCATGGAGTTGAGATGGTATATCAACATCTACATTAGTAACACCTCTATATATAATTCAACATATTTGGGGGAACCACCCATTACCAACTCCCCCATATGACAATTCTACATATATCGTTGAAATCAGTTCATTCATGGTCTTGGTGTTTGTATAATGCCCCTTAGAAACTTGTGTTTTCCATCAATCTTGGTGATTGCCTAAAAAGAATCCACCAGCCTTGACGATTTCCCAACATCCTACAAGGAGTGCAATCTACTGTTCGATCTTCATATTGGTTAAAGAGATTTCTTGATTAGAAAATAATTCATAAAAAAGCAGCATGGATATGAAAGAGTTAATTAGGGAGATGAATTAATGTGCAATATTATCAGTGATAAATATCAAATGTTTCTTATCCATGGTAAGTTTCATAATGGTCATAATCCAATCCTTAACTTGGTAGCTCAATTATTAAAGCCTATATTACTTGTTCCACACCATATATTAAAGCCTTCATTGCAAGGCCCAACAACGGTCCACTGCAACACCTCATGGTTTGTTGCTAGGCCTTGCAGTGATGTGGTGATTCACCGCAACACCACAAGGCCCAACAAAAAACTGTGCGGTGTTGCAATGGATAGTTGTTGGGCCTTGTGGGTGATATCACATTTCTTTGAGGCATTTTTAGAAACAATTCGCTTGCCTTGTCTATGCTTCCACATTTTCATGTATGTCAAGCAGGGAACTTCTAACTACAACATATGACAAAAAAATCCATGATTTTATGCTTTGATGGATGTTCCTTCATTATTATTGGATATATGATGTAGTGCACATTATTATAGTGCAAGCCTATTTTTTAGATTGTTTCATTTAGCATCACCAATATTCTCCACAAGAATGATTAGGCATATGGTTTTGATTGTTTCATTTAGCATCACCAATATGATTGTATTATTATAGTGCAATCCTATTTTTCAGATTGTTTCATTTAGCTTCAGCTAGATTAGGCACATGATTTTGATTAGTTAGGATTGTAGATGCAGATTGTAAGCCTTACCCATATTTTCTATGTTTCACTATTTTGTTTAAATACATTTGTTGTCATATAAAATTTCATGATAAATTTTAGTACAATTTCTATCTGACAACTCTCTTAAAACAAAGTGAGAATTTCATTTTCTTTACACATTCCATTTGTTATTAATGATGTATTCATTTTGGAGTGGGTGGAAATTAGAATTCTATACAACATTCAAACATTGTAATGCTACTATGATTTTCATATAAAACATTTTAATATATCAATTGTCGTTAACACATTTACAATTTGGCAATCAACATTGAAATATCAAATGCCAATTATCAGTTGTACTCCTAGTGTCGCATTTAACCCTAAAATCAAGTCCTAGAACCTTTGAGAAATATCAAGTATAAATTAAAATGAAAACCTTGATTGTGGTAGAATCTGAATTTTAAACCACAATTAGGGATTTTCTTTTAATTTACACCTAATATTTCTTCAAGTTTCCACATTTGAAGTCTTCAGATCCATTCTCAAACCTTTCTTTGAAACTTGAGAAATAGTATGTATACATTAAAAGAAAAACCCTTATCATGGTGTAAAATTCATCTTCTAAATGAAATCTATTCAAAGTAAGTTTAAAGAAGCTTTAAAAGAACCTAATCGTAAACACACAACAAAAGTTTCCAGTATGTCCTTGTTATGTGTGGTGCAATATTACTATATTTTTCACTGCTATTTTAAAACCAGACATTTAATTCTAATTACATTCCCATGTTTGGAATGTAGCATCAAACTTGTTTAAGATGCTTCTGAAATACAGGCTAGAAGACAAAAATGCAAAAAAGGAAAGGCTTTTGAAGAAAGCACAGTCAGAGGTAGAAGGAAAACCCATTGAAGTCAAGAAACCCATTGTTGTGAAATATGGTATAAATCATGTAACCTACCTTATTGAATAGGAATTGTTGGATCCATGATATAAGTATTTTGGAGTTTAGTTTATATCTCTACAAGATCAATTTTAATTTTGGCAATGAAGTGGTGTGGCTTTTTATTAAGTAAATCAATAATTTAGTTCAATGTCCTTCGTCATGAAAAATCATAGTATTGAGTTTTTTTTAATTTTCACCAATGATTTCTTTTAGATAGATTACTAGTGAGCTTGAGAAACAGATAAATTCCATTGAGATTCCTATTTACCTTTTTCTCATAAAGCTATAATAGCTTTGGTGCTTTAGCAGAATGGAATGTGTATAACAAAAATTAGATACACATGTTGAATATTTCGTAAGAACTTTTTTTCTAAATGGACTTGGAAATGACCTAAAATGCATGTATTGCATCAATGGTGTGTTTTTAGATGCTATGTGGTTACTGTGATAGTTGGTTCCTAGCTTTTCTTGGGTGGTAGAAAACTATTTATTTTTCTAGATTATTTATATTCTTGCATTTCACATTCGTGGCTTGGTTTTCTGGTTATACTATTCTATAAGACTTGTTTCATTTGATTATTTCAAGATTCTTACTACTCTCTTGCTTAGTTTATTTGGACAATTTTTTCAGGATGGTCCATCATCAAAGGAAGAAAATGAGGATTTGGATTATGCAATTGCACTATCTCTTTCAAAAGAATTAACAAAACCAAATGGTACATTTGATGATTTCAAAAATGTTAAAGATTTTATTTTATTACAGGTCTTCTAATTTAAAGAGAGACTGATTTGAGTGATATATACCTTAAGATTGAAGTATTAAAGTTAGTTATGTATTCAAAATTAGCATACAAGGAGTTTCTCTTGTGGAAGACAAATACATCCTAAATTGCCAAATAAAAAGAATGGAACTTTGGATCTTATTAACACTTTTCCTAGTTTTGATTGTATGTTATTTATGTACTAGCATCTTCATAAGTTTTAATTGAAATTGGTTAAATATTTGGTTAATATTTTTTTTTTTAGATTTGATATCATCATATTAATAAATAAGTGAGATTCATTGCAACATAGTACATACCATATTGAATTCTACTTTGGTGGTGAATAATATGCTCAATTTGGATCTCATATTGATAATGAACTAAGATGGTCTAATTCCCCATCTTTCAATCTCTCGTGAAGCTCACAACAAAACCCTTAGTTGATTAATTTTATAGGGATCTAATTTATTCCTATCAAAACCCTACCCCTTTAGTATGATTTGTGTGACAACGCTATAATGCTACATGTTCCTCTCAAGGCTAGCTTTGATACAAGCACTTTATTCACCAAACCTATTCAAGAATGAATTTTCATTGTGTATATGATTGATATGATACTCACTACATTCACTAACTTACACTCAACATCATTCATTTAATTTTCATAGTCCCATATCCCTGTAATCACCTCATTACAATGTTCTTCAATGCAACCCTAACAACCACTGGAAGAAGCATGTCTTCAAGATAAATTGGCATGAGTAACTTTATTATATGAATTTATTTCTTACTTCACTTGTCACACACGCACAATAACCAAACCCCAAATATCAAATGTACTAGGTCTAAGATGATATCATAACATGTAACATGAACTAGCTCAATCTTGTTCAATGATACATCACTGTATTTTGTAATTTTCACTGTCTGTTGATTATCAAGGTGAAAAAAGCTTGCAATATGAACTCAAATAAGTGAATGAAAATCTGAAATATGTAGATTAACCTTTAGCCTTAGTGTGAAGAAAGAATGAGAGAGAGGGATAGAAGAATCATAACACATGCAACAACAGATTTATGAAGAGAAACCCCAAAGGCAAAAAAATCCACCACCGAAAGAGAGGCAAGCATATTATTGATAATTTGAAATATTAAATGCAGCAATAGACTTCTCTTATCAATCTCTGTAAAATCTAGCAACACCTTTCTACCCTACAAACCTACAAAACTAAATTGAATAACTCTAGCTCAAGGCCCCAATTTATAGGGATTTGTGAGGATGAAAACCACCATGGTTTCACCAAACAATAGGCAGCAATACCACCTATAAAAAATTATGCCTCCCTCCTTGAAATGGTCAAAAATACCAAAAATGACCTCTTACAGATGCTCTTATAGCTGTCATAAGGAATCTCTCATGCATGGGTGCTTGGGGTCCAAGAATAGCACATTCTATCATAGGGAATCTGTCATACTGTCATAGCATCTTATGAAAACTGTCATACATGTGATAGATGCTCTTACAATACCCTATTTTGAACCAAAAACCTCATTCTAGAAGATTCCAAAGTGGGATGCCTAGCTATTTTTTCCTTTTCCAAAAGGACAAACAATAATGGTAACACTACATTTACATTATCTCTTTCACCACCGTTGGTGAAATGGTTTCACCTCTTATGGGTAAATGTACAAAAAAAATTAGGAGAATAATTAATTAAGGGATTTACAAGGTTGATGGTACCTAAATCCTAACACTATCACAAATTTTTTGAAGGACATGTCTTTGTTGAGTTTAGAGGCACTAGATCTCCTAGGTGTATGGAATCATATCTTCCTTCAAAGTGCTACCTTTGCATGACAGATGACTATGATTTATTTATCTCTTTGCTCAATTCAAGGAAAGGAAAGTGCATGCAATGAAAATTAGTAGGCAATAACAATGATTCAGTGGTCTTCGCATTAGAGTTATGAAAATCATAACATAATCGAAGGTTCTTAACAACTCTAATAGTTATACTAGGGGCCATGTTTAACGCACCAAATTCAATTGCTAACTTTTCATTATGGTGGAAGATAAATTATTCCTTTTTCTTCTATTCCACAACATTAAGTAAAATTCTTGAATCAAGAAATACCCTACTACCTTCATTTTCCAAGCCAATTTATCCAATTTTGCATAGCTCTCCCATGTTTGTGGATGTGATTTATCTCCTATAGCTTTTTAATCGATTTATCTTTCTATTGCATTTGGACTTACTTTTGTAAACTTGCAATATACAATGCACTTTTATTCTTTCTAAATCGACACTAATAGTAATTTTGTTGGTTGTATTGAGGCACAAATTCATTCATGATGGAAAAGGTAGCACCTTGTTTCTCATATTAGATGGCATGTTGTATATAAATGAGGAGATATTCTAGGGTTATTATTGACTGCATTGAAGGAGAGAGCTTCATATATGGGACATGATCAACACTCTCCTTCTTGGATTCTACATGTTATAGCTTGCTCTAGGAAGATTTCCCATGTTGTAGAAGTTTTAAGAGATGAAAGGGCATGTGATCACATTGAAGGGCTCCAAGCATGCATTTCCGTCATTGCAAAAGTTTTTTTGAGAAGTTTCTTTCTTGTCATTTTTGTGCATTCAAACTTAGATGTTTAGTTTTGTGACTAAAAATAAAAATTGTAATACTCTATTTCTAAGCATTTTTCAAGAAAGATAGATATTTCAAACTTGTACAAGCTGTAAGAAAAACTTTCTTTTAATAAAGTTCAAGGACTTTTCTTTCTCAATGGTTGTCTTATTGTTTGCAATTAATGATTGATGTGTATTTCTGTGTTTTATGTTTAAATCTTCAAATATCAATCAATTAAAATGACTAAATATACTACTAATTAATGTCAATTAATAATTAAATTGACTAAATATACTACCAACTGATAGAAATCAGTGAAAAAAGAATAAATATGACTAAATATATGACCAATGAAATCAATGAATAAAAATGACTAAATATACTACCAAATTTATCAATATGATGATTAAAATTAATGACTAAATACACTACCAATAGAGAAAAATTAGTGAATAAAAATGACTAAATAAGTGACCCATTAAAAACAATCAATGACTAAATTAATGACTAAATATATCAATGAATTAAAAATGACTACATGAGTGACCAAATTACAACAATCAATGACTAAATCAACAACTAAATATACTACCAAATCAATCAATCAAAACAACCAATAAATAACTAAAAATGGTTTAGTCATCAATTTGGTCTCATTATAAATGACTAGAAATAAACTACTAATGGTCATGTGACCATGTTTAGTCATTTATAAGCATTTTTTAGTTTTTTCAATCATATATTGTTGTTTATATACTAGTGAGACATTTGAACACATTTTCATTCTAAAAAATGGTCACAATTGAACAAAGGGTCGTGTTTACACACTCTGGTTCATATTTTTCTTATATTCTTCTATCTGTGCAGGTAACATAGCTATGTTTGCACCTGAGGACAATTACAATTTCTCAACAAGGCCATGTTTAATAATAATAGACTGATGACTACATTGGAAGACAGTCGTGTTTGTGAAGGTAGCCGTGTTTGTTTCTCTAAGTTTAGGGTTTATGATCTTGGTTTTATTTTTGTGTAGGAATCAAGTCATGTTTGACACATCAGGCCATATTTGTGAAGCATTTTTTTGCGTCTACACCAAATTAGGGTCATGTTTGTTTACAATGGTGTGTCTACTCCAAAATATTATCATGTTTGAGCATTACATTGGGAGTGAAGAAATATTTTGCAAGCTACCAACATTACTTGTTTTGCAGGGTTTTGAGTAGTCAAAGATTTAAAATCAAGATTACTAACACATTTTTTTTGCAGCCCCGCTTGTCAAAGAAACTATCAAGAAAACATTGTGTTTATTTTTCTAGATTAGCTCACATTCACTTTGGTGTTCATAAATTATTATTTTTGTCATGTTTGGTAGGTCAAAGTGTACGTATCCTCTCCCCTTGTGCTTCATCTGATCTTGGGTGACAAGAAATACCTTTGAATTACATTATTTTTGAGTCATCTAAGGTTGTTGTATATGTATCATCTCCCCTTGCACCTTGTGTGATCTATGGTGATGAGAAATATTAGTACACTCAACCCTTTACCATTTTATTTTAGTAGTGAGGGCTTGCCTAGGGATTCATCACCCTAGGGATGACCTCCAATGCATGTTCAAGCACACTATATAAAAGGAGGGAGAATGAAAGTTGTACCTCAAAGTGGTTTTTCCAATGTCATTTGAAGCCAATCCATAGGATCCTCGATCCATAGAGACCAACTAGTGATGAGAGCGAGAGTGACCTTCCCAATCTCAGGCTATTATAGACATGCCCACTATTCACTGAGTCATTATGAGCCATTGTATTTAGAAGCCTAAGACCCGTTGTTCATTGTGTCAAGTTGTAGTAGTGCATCATGATAGCATCGCACAAGAAGTTACTTAACATGTCCAATCCCTGGTTGAGGTGTAAGGTGTAGTGCTATAGTTCATGCTCTTTCAAGGCTAGGGGTGTAAAGGTGGTACATGGCCTTGGTATACCCTATTCACCCACTCCTTGGATATAGATTAACCTTTGGGTGGTAAGCCTACTATGGGGAGATATACCTTTTATCACTAGTTAGGTTGTACTTGATTGGTGTGTCTTCTTTGTGCTAAACCAATGATACTATTAGTGAGCTTTGTGGAAGAAAGATTGGGCCAAATATTCTATCACCATTGGAGTTAATTTTTCCTACTTTATCTATTGTGTGTTATCACTTGTTGTTTTTAAACAAAACCATATCAAACATTAAACCTTTAGCATAAATCCCAAAATTATCACAAAATCTATTAGACACTAAAACATAACACAAAACCATGTTTTCCTAACATAGAGGTCACTTTTGTACACCCTATCCTATTTTATTTTAGATACTGTCATGTTTGCACAACATACTATCGCTTTTTCACAACATATCATTGCATTTGTAAGCTCTTCCACTTTTTCCTTTATTAGCTTTTTGTCAATCATTTTTCCTGCATAGTAGTGCCTTTTCTTAATTTGTCATGTTTGCTTTTGCATATGATTATGTTTGGCTAGAATTCTGTCACATATGAAAATATAGCAGTTGTGCTTTCTTTATCTACCACATTTTTCTATCCCAAAATAATGCTTAGACCTATAAAATTTTGATCTCAAACATTATCATAACCTTCTATCCTACAATCATAATGTATTTCATAGTAGACCTATACCTTTACATAGTCATTTACACCTTCAAACGTCAAACATACCATCATTCAACTTGCTTTACCTAGGGATTACCATCATATCCTTTTGGAAAAACATCAATCAGATCAATATCAAAACATTATCAACAACCTTAGACAACATTAGTCCTTTTGGACCATCTTTTTACATCATCCTTTTTCAAATATCAAAATTTCCTTTGGATATCATATCAATTGAAACCTATCAAACCATCATCTTGCTAGTGTTTCTTGATCCAATCAACCTATCATATTTTGGTCTTGTCAAATTTAGTGGAAATCATCTTCCCTCTAGACTTGCTAGATCACTATCATCCTTCTTTACTTGCACTCACTAGTCTAGTTCAAGTAGAGATATCGACCTACCCTTTTATCAACATCTTGAGACCTAGCTACATCAATCGAATTCAATCATCATATTTGAATCCATAGGCTAGCATAACATCCAAAAATTCAAAATTTACTCATCCTCTTTCCTCAAGGCTCAAGTCTTCAAACTTGGTCATCCTAAATCATTCAAAATCCAAAAAAATCATCAATCATCAATATCTTCCTTGTCCAAGGGGTTACCAACATCCCCCTTTTGAAATCATTTTGAAAATCAAAACCCCAAAATATTAATCAACAATATCTTCCTTTTCCAAAGGTTTGCCAACATCCCCCTTTTGAAATCATTTTGAAAATCAAAACCCAAAAACATTAATCAACAACATCTCCTTTCATCCATCACAATCTTTTATGAATGTTTATGACAACTACAAGGTATCAACATAGAAAGAGAATGGAAACCCATACAAGTAGCTCTAGTGGACCTACCACCACCAATGTGGAACCTTCGGTTGACATGCCATGGGGTTTTAAATCCTAATGACGTTCCTCCAACTTATTCAACCCCTCAACAACACAATGTCAATCCTTCACAACAACTAAATATTAATCTTTCACAACAACCAACTGCCAATCTTCCCTAGCTACACAATGCTACTCCATCACAACATAACATCAATCTTCCATCAAGAAATGTTCATCTTCAACATCAATACCTACTTTCTCAACAAAAAAACTAACCCCCTCAACAACAAGATGGACTCATAGAAGATAATAGTGATGAGGAGATTACTAAAGAAGATATCTTAGAGTTCACCCAAGATCCTAAGCTACAAAAGGTAATGGAAAAACTAACCAAATCAGATCCCAACACATATTTCCTTAGACTTGCACAACATGGTGCCAAATTACCCATGGAATTTAATGTCGAAGCTCTCAAAGATCCAAATATCATTCATATGGATGAAGATATGGTGGTTAGACATGTCCCTAAACCAGTTGAAGATCCAAAGATACCTATTCTCTTTTCAAAATCAAGAGCACCAACCAATGAGTCATCTTCTGCACAACATGTTGAAAATACCTTATATAGACAACCATCTCAAGTGGAACAAGCAATTTCTGCCCAACATAGTCAAATGGATCCCAACACCTTGCTAGCTCAAAAAATTAGCCAACAATCAATGAATCCATTCTCTACACCACTTACAACTCACAATGTTTCAACAAACACATGGAGACCAAATGTATTCAGAAATATGTATGCAACATCTTCGTCACAAAATATAGCAGCACAAGGACCAAATGTCAACATACAACACATGAGTAACCTTCCACCTAGACCTATGAATCACACACCAAATAAATAACTCAACATTCACACACTTCACACCAACATTCCCATCCAACAACAACATATGGCATCACCCATATATACATAATCCACCAATACAATAAAACAATCCACCTCTTCACACACAAAAACCACCTATGTATCAACACACCACACAAACAAACATTGCTCAATATCAAATAATGTATCAAACAAACACTCAAGATCCAACACAAACAAAATACACATAGCAATAACCCTTATATTATAACCCTTCATACAATGCACAATACCAAAAAGGGTTACAATTCCAAAATCCAGATCTTAATGCCATGCAAAATCAATATGGATCTTCATTCATTCAAACTCACAACCCACAATACCAAAATCATAATCCATAACACCAAAATCACAACCCACAACCAACAACACCAAACTCCCAACCCACAACAACAAAACATAAAATCACAACATCAAACTTTCCTACCTCAACAACAACATATCATTCATCAATAACATCAAACCTTCACACCACAAAATAAAAAAAATCAATACACAACATGAAACTCCCAATCGATAATACCAAATCCCCAATCCACATCAAACCCTCAATCCCCAATACACACATAACATTCCACAAGGACTCAATCCTTCTCTACACACACATAGCATTCCTCAAGGTCTTACACCCACACAAAACCCATCATATGGCAACTTTTATTGCAGGACAACAAAGCTATAACATGCCTAATCCTTAATCAAACACACCAAGTACCGATATAGCATTGGAAATCCAAAACCTTAGTCAAAGGATATTAGATATACAACTTGGGAAGCCCAAGAAGAGCTATGCATTATAAGACATATGTCCCTATCCATTTGATTGCAGCATACCAATGATCCCCTTTTCGAAAAACTTTGAAATCCCAAAATTTGACAAATACAAAGGAAGAGGGGACCCAATTGAACATGTGCAATAATTTTTTGTAGCTTGCATGGACATTGCTAACAATGACTCTTATCTAATGATACTTTTCCCAAGGATTCTTGGAGGTGCAACTATTTAATGGTTTTCCCATCTACCTCTTAGAATTAAAACACTTGACGAACTATCCAAAAAATCCATCAACCATTTCTCATATAACATCGAACAAGACATCACGGTTCCTGATTTGTATAAGATAAAACAAAACCAAGGTGAGTAATTTGCTTCTTACTTACAACAATGGAGACATAAAGCAAGTAAGTGGAAATGTCTCATTCCTAAGAAACAACTTGTTGAAATATTCATATCAAATCCTCAAATTGACATGAGCTTCCAATTGACTATGTTATGCCCTAACACCTTTGAGGATATTATTGAAAAGGTTCTAACCATCAAAAGAGCTCCCATCACAAAAGGTGTCATCAAACTATACAATAACAAAGATCAAGCATCAAACTCAAATGATAAACCTCACATATGGGTGAAGAACAAAAATGTCACTAATGATGGAGTGGTTGATGCCAAATTTGTCTGAAACATACAACTAGGCCCTAATAATCCTCAAAAAAAATTCCGAAACAATCAACAAATAAACCAAAATAAAAATCCTCAAAGAGAACCACCAAGAAAAAAATAGTAAAATACAACTGCATGAGACTAAAGAACCTTATTCAAGACTTAATTGATAAAGGATAGGTTGATATCGAGCACCACCCTCGAACTTCAAGAAATAATGACTTGGGTATTTATATGGATCCAATACCTAACCATACAAAGGGGGGATGACAAAGGTAAAGGATGGGATTATAGTAAATCAACCTACACCTATGGCAATGTAGTGGGAAGCATCCATGAAACGAATAACCATATTTGTGTCATGACAATAGTTGGTAAGAATCCTAAGAGTAATTTTACTACACGATGGGGCTCCTTAACATTACGAGAAGCGAATTAGTCAATACGAGAAACGAATTATCGTGTAAAGTTGTAAATATCTTGGCATAATCCAAGAGGTAGTGTATTGGATCTTGAACTACCCTATAATATTCTTTTGGGATGACCCTAGATTCATGCAATGCAAGGTGTACCTATTCCTATAATTTTATTATAATGACAAGGAAGTTACAATATATGCTGATTTAGAAACATTTTATTGCTACAAGAACCTGGAAGAAAAGTACAAGAAAACCTTTCAAATTCCCAGTAACGATATCTCTTTCCACTCATTCTCATATATTGATCCATCATCCCTCGTATCATATTCAAATCCATCCTCATCATACAATCCACCTCAACCTAACTTCAAGATCCAAGTGCTTAACAATGGATGTGGAGATTATCACTTTAATCAATAATTTTGCATTGGGAAGTTACCTCTGCCACCAAGAACTTATGGAAAATCAAAGTAAATTAAGGAAGTTCAAGTTTTCACTATTGAAGTCAAACCTACAATATTTACTAAATGGGGAGACATTGAAGATAAAGTTGTCTTTGAAGAAGACCTTTCTACATGGCTATATGAAGAGGAAAAAGAGGAAGAGAAAGAGCTACCTCCAATTCTTGTTAATCTAGATAGAAAAGGTTATCAATTAGCTAAAGGTATGTGATTCATGGGAAAAGGTGGCCTTGATTTGAATGAACAAGGTATGTGAGATCTAATTGTCATGGAAATTCATAAGAAACATCAAGGTCTAGGTTATGGTTTGTTAGACAATGTTTCTCCTGACACTAAAAGTACCTCTTGTGAGGAGGGTTCTTCTTCTACCCTGGTTGAGTTATTGGATGACTATGATACTATTGATGACGACCTATATATCACATACCTATTCGAAGGCATATCCATAAACACCATCACAATTACGCTTTCCTATGACCAATCTTCCCAAACACATGAACTCCAATTTGTCTATATGAAATTAGTTGATTGAGATCAACAATAACAAGCACCTACTTTGGACATATTCCAAAATGATGAAGCCATAATTGAGCTTATAGGACTTCAAGATGGTATCAAAAATTTGGTTTCAACAATGAATTGGGACAAGAATAATATTTTGGATGGGAGATTGAATCTTCTAGTAGCAAAAATAAAAATAAAAATAAAAATTAGATCTCCTAGTGAAAACCATGATGTGGCACTATCGAATCAAGAAAAAAGTCAAAGTAAAGGATGTATCCGAGGGTGAAAAACTCCTTGAGGCACTTGAGGATGGAGGATTCAATCTCCCTAACATCACACAGTATCAGGAAAGGTTAGTAGTCTTGGTTGAGGATTCTGAATCGATAAATGTAGGAACAATAGATATACCAAAGATAACCTATTATGTAGCCTCTCTAGATCCTGAAGAGAGAACAAACTTCTTAGCTTTCATAAAAGACCGAAAGATCAATTTTTCCTAGACCTATGCAAATATTCCTGGTTTGGACCCATCCTTAGTGGTTCATCATCTCACAAATTTTCTTAGAACTAGGCCAATGAAATAGAAGCTTCACAAGATGCATCCTTAGATAGAACTCCTGGTCAAAATTGAGCTACAAAAATTGCTTAATGTGGGATTCATTATAACTATTGACTATCTTGAGTGGGTGTTGAATCTGCCACTAGTTTCAAAACCCAAAGGATCTGCACTGACTTTAGAGATCTAAAACAAGCATGCTCAAAAGATGACTATCCTTTTCCAAATATAGATATCATAGTGGATTTGATAGATGAACATGAAATTCTCTCTCTTATGGAATACTTTTCTGGATATAACCAAATCAAGATAGCACCAGAAGATGAGCGCAAAACAACATTCACTTATCCTTGGAGAACCTTTTGTTGGAATGTTATGTCATTTGGCCTTAAGAATGTAGGAGCCATCTACCAAAGGGTGATGACTACTATCTTTCATGACATGTTTCATATCAGCATAGAAGATTATGTAGATGATCTCTTGGAAAAATATTTAACAAGACAAGGACACCTAGATAATTCGGCACACATATTTGATAGATTAGAAGAGTATAAGCTACACCTTAATCCTAAGAAGTGTATTTTTGGTGTAACATCAAGAAAAATATTGGGTTATATTATATCCAAAAGAGACATTGAGGTAGATCCCACAAAAGTTAAAGATATTATGGAAATGCCTCCTCAGAAAATATTGAAACAACTGTGTAGCCTACAAGGAAAAATTCAATCAATACAAAGATTCATAAAACAGTTAGTAGATAAGTCCCATCCCTTTACATACTTGCTCCATAAGGATGTGGCCTTCAAATGGGATGAAAATGTGAGCAAGAATTCTAGTAGATCAAGGACTATTTGGCATCTCCTCCTGTCTTGATGCCTCCTATATAGGACAAGCCTATGATTTTATACATATCAATGACATCTATAGCTCTAGGAAGTTTTTAGCGCAAATTTATGAAAAAAATAAAGAAAGAGTAATGCATTATATTGGTCATACCTTGTTTGGCTATGAGATAAATTATACACCTATTGAGTGAGCTTGTTTAGAAGTTGTATTTGCATACCAAAAGTTTAGACACTACATGTTAAATCAATAGATCAAGCTAATCTCCAAATTTGACCCCTTTAAATATCTATTATCTAAAGAAACTCTCACTAGTTGAATGGAAAAATGGGCAATGATTATTAATGAATTTGGCATAGAATATGTGGAAAAAATAATAATAAAGGGACAAGTAATAGAAGATCAATTGGTTGAAGCTCCTAATTATGATCACCTAACATTGATATTAGAATTCCATGATGAAGGAATGATTGTGACAACTCAAGTAAACCATTGGACACTATATTTTGATGGATCTCACATTCAATATGGATCAAGATCCAGTATTATCTTTGTCACACCCCAAGAAAATAACATACCTAAAGCATACAATATTGTATTCCCTTGCACAAATAATATAGTAGAATATGAAGCACTTATCACTAGATCAAAAATGGTCGTTGAATGGAAAATCAAAGAGCTACAAGTTTATGGTGATTCTTAGATAGTCATTAGATAGGTGAATGATGATTATCAAACTAAGGATGATAAGATACTTCCATATAAGAGGATGGTTGAAAACTTCAAGAAATTTTTTCTAGTCATTCTTTTTGAGCAGATACCAAGAGCCAACAATAAGGTTGTCGATGCAATGGGTACTATTGGGTCTCTTCTTGATGTGCTAAAGAATAGTACTAAGTATGAATTCCCTATGAAAAAAATATTTATACCCTCATTCAAGGTCCCAAAATGTGAACTTGCATGTGATTTTGTTGGTCCTGATTCACCCTAGTATCAAGACATATATGCCTATATCCAACATGGAATCATACCCCCTAGTCTTACCAGTAACCAAAAGAAAAATTTTATCTGTTGAACCACATGTTTTACTATCCTTGGAGATACCTTATATTTAAAAATCATTGATGGTACATTGCTTTGATGTCTCAACCTAAAAGAGGCTCAAACTACCTTGCAAGAAGTACAAAAGGTGTTTGTGGGTCTCATTCTAGTAGACGTAATTTAATTAAGAAGTTTCCTAGAACTAGATAATATTGGTCATCAATAGAATAGGAAGCTATTCAATTTGGAAAAAAATATCTTTAGTGCCAGCAACATAGTGACCTGATTCATGCACCATCACAAGGATTGTGTTCCATCACTACACCTTGGACGTCGTCATAATAGGGACTCAACCTTATAGGAAAGATATCCCCCACCTTTTCCAATGGACATAAGTTTATCATAATTTCCACAAAGTAATTTACAAATTAGATAGAATCCATACACCTAGCACACATTACTAGAAAACAAATAGCGAAATTCATCCTTAACTATTTGATTTTTTATTATGGTATCCCCAAACTATCATTAATGACAATGGAAATCCATTTAAGAATCAATATGTCCATGATATTTGCAATAGATTCTATATACAACACCACTTATCCACCCCATATTACCCTCAGAGGAATGGCTAGGTAGAAGCATCTAACAAAACAATCCTTAAGATCCTTAAAAAGATTGTTAATGAAGCCAACCGTGACTAGCACCTTCAGTTGAAAACTACCTTGTGGGCCTACAGAAGCAACATCCACACACCCACATGCACAAAATTTTTTTACCTTGTACGCGAAATCAAATCCATCTTTCTTGTGGAGGTAAAGATTCCTTCCCTAAGGATATCCTTGAAAGATCTTTTCAACAATGAAGACTACCGAGTATCAAGAATCCATGAGCTTGAACTATTGGACATGAAAGATGTTTGAGTACTTTAAACCATATTCAGGCCTATCAAAATCATCTCAAATGTAGCTATAACAAAAGGATCAAGAACATAAGCTTTCAAGTTGGTGAATTAATTTTGAAAGAGAATAATTGTTTTTAGCTTAGCCAAGATGGAAAATGGAAATTTGAGCCAAACTGGTTGGGACCTTTGGTCATCATAGCAAGTTACACCTCTGGAGCATTCTGTTAGCTACCCCAAAAGGTGAACCCCTAGAAGAACCAATCAACAATAGCCATATTAAAAAATTATATACCCGACTCATCAAAATATACTAAGCTAAAATTTTTAAAAAAGTCAAAAAAATCATCGCCCCAATGAAAACCTGACAAATAGGCATCTGGGTGACATAAAAATAAAATAAAAATATCAAAAAATAAAATAGTAAAGAGAAATAAATAATCCTTTAGGTGAAAACCACTCTTGTGGCGCTTCTAGAACAAGTATCGTGGTTATAACCTAGTAAATAGGTGCCACATTTGAATAAGTCTTGCATCACCATCTATCTGAACTTTATTTTTGCTCCATCCATCCTTTTTTTGTAACCACTCTATTCCATCCATCCTTTTATTGTAACCACTCTGTTCCATCCATCCATTCCATAATAAATGGGTGTCCAATCATGGCTTGACAACTTGTTAACTATCAAACCTCGTTGCACCATCTTCCATCCATACTATCGTCATCCTTCATCTGCAACGTCCACTCACCCATAATGAAGGTAATCTCATTCCAAACTGGGGGAATCCTCCTAAACTTGGTAGATAGATTGGATCCTTGTTTTAGCCTCAAGTCGTGTAAACCCTGAAAACCAAAAACATCTAGATAATCCTAAAAAATAAAAAATATCTAGATAATCTTGAAAAATAAAAAACATCCAGATAATCCTAAAACATCAAAAACATCTAGATAATCCCAAAAAATAAAAAAACATCCAAATAATCTTGGAAAATAAAACCATCCACATAATCTTGAAAAAAACCAAAAACAATAAAAATCCAAAAAAAAATGTAAAACAATCAAAATCCTAAAAACATTATTGGTCATCTTGGTACGAGCCGCCTTGAGTCCAAATAATCGAGCTACAATGTCTCTATGTGTATAATGTAGGAAATTACATCATCAATGAGCCCCTAAGGCACTAGGTCAATCCCCTCAAGTCCCCCTCTTGGTCTCTAAAATCTCTCAAAATACCAAAAAAATCCAAATAACCAAAAAAACACCAAAAAAAACCTCAAATAACCTCAAAAGCATACAAACATTCAAAACATCTCAAAAATCCTATCTCCACTATTTCCTATCCACAATAAAATATACATCCATAATAAACAAATCATTACCCTCACCCTTTGACAAATCAATCAAACAAACAAAGAAAACATCAAAATCCCAAAGCATTCAAGAAAAAATTGTAAAGACTTGATCATTATTAGACTAAAACAACACCAAAGTGCTAACTGCCTATCTATTAATATCATCATTAGATCAACATCTTGATATGTTCCTTAAAGGATAGATCACTCCTACAATGGGAATCATCGATGGATAACATCTCTAAACAACAAACATCTATGGCAAGTGATACAACTTTGTTGGTCTATTTTGGTCTTTTTATTTTGATTTATCTTATTGTCTTATTCCAATGGCCTCTTAAGGATAACCACAAGGATTTAGAAAGGAAGGAATGAGGTATGGTCATTGATTTTTTATCTTGTATTTGTTGGATATTTTTGCAATAAAACCATGGAAAATACTTTCCTTGTGTGTGTGGAAGTCAATTTAGGCAACCTAAATTGTCCTTGCATGTTAGGTTTTTCATACCTCTCTGTGCACTGGTCTGAAATTCTCTAAACTTCTAACCCATACACTCATAACAAGGTTGTTGTATTATGTCTGGTATGAGCAATAATACTTCTTGTTTCTAGAGTCAAGGTCCATGCAATAAATACAAAGCAACCTTGGTCATTCATTAATACCTTGGTGCATAGTGTATATTTGCTATATTAATAAGGATTTCTATGATGAAAATTACTTAGTTTTTCCTTGAATAAAAAGCATATTCATCATGTTTTCATACATCATCAATCATTATCATTCATCCATTCACATCTATCATCATAACATATGGATTTGTCAACAAATTGGATCAATATCATCAATTTCTTCTTTCTTCCAATCTATCTGACCATTCTTCTGCCTAACATCTTCACCCTACATCATAACATCATTAGTACCACATGCATATTGCATCCACAAACTCATCAACATATCATATTATGCATATCATCTAATAAATGAAAAAGCAAAAAAATAATCATATGAGCATATCATCATCCATAACATCACATCACAACTCATCCATCACATAATCATAAAGCATCAAGATATAATAAAAATAAAATGAATTCAAAAATATTTTATGTAACATGAATAAACATTAGACACATTACAAATAATCTCATAAGACATCATATGCCACATAAAAAATGGTCGTATCTCATATACCATCAAAAATAAATCAAAGTGTTGGATACATCATCATCATCATCATAAATATGTGATACATATCAACCAAATCAAAATGTGCATATATATGAGACTCGAGGGCCAATGAATGTATATACATTTGTGTTTACATCAATTTTCTCTATAAATAATAACAAAATAATAATGTATAATTCTCTGAATCCCAGTGCTCTCTGTCTAGAGGTGGTCCACGTTGACCATCATGGGTTTGGGAACTCTAATCATGCTCACTGTAGCCTAGAGATCTATGTGGCTGCAAAAGAGGACTTGAGGGTTGTACCAATGGCCTACTAACAAATACTCCTCCCGACTAGCTAGATCCTGTTGTTGTGGTAGCAATCTTGGATACATACGTCGACCGTCTCTCTAAACGTGGAACAATAGCCTCATACAAGGTCCTATAGTAGGTAATCTCATCCCTCAACTCATATTTCACCCTCATATATCTATCCATTAGGATGGATGAGGCTTATGAAATCTCTAGCTACACATGATGCCCCACTCTATGTCTCTCTCAAAAATAACACTATTCCTCTCTCTATGGGTCTAATCTCACTTATTAGTGAGTATAAAAATCTATGCATTATAGTCCTATTTATGTGCTATCTTTTTGTCTCACTGTCCTACATGGGTGTCTCTATCCATAATTTCCTAGCCATGCTCAAACCTAGCCTGACATGCTCTGATCGAGCCTGATTGTGCTCCATTGTAATCTATGCAAGTCTAGTCACGAAATCCACTTGTCCCTGATCTGATGGTGGAGGTGGTTCCTACGGAGGTTGCTAATGTTGGAATCCATAACCCTGACCATCATCCTACTTGTCTTCCTGGCCACCCTAATGCCTTGGGTTCTAATGACCATCATGTTGTTGTACCAACTTCTACTCTACAACCACCCTTAGTCTCTATTAGGCCTCTTAGCTTCCAACTACTCCTCCTCTCCTCCCCCTACTAACAACTCCTGCAACACCTCCTGGAGGAAGAGTGAATCTAAGAGGTCTTCTTCAACCCCACCATGCATCATATTCTATGGTAGTACTTGGATCATCAGGACCTAACTACCCATCCCCAACAAAGTGGAGCCAAATACCAAAACTCTATAGTGGCAGTCCTAAATGAAGCTCTAGGCCCTCATGCTCCAACCTCCCTCACGGCCCTCACAAATTATGCATGATAATCTAGGACTAGAATGGTCTGTCTCTCACCAAAATAGTGAAGAACCCTCTCCAATATATATCTCTCCAAATGGTATTAGATCACCCAGTGATCCAGCAAGTCTAGCGACAGTATGAAAGATCAACAATGTTATCATCCCATATGTAGCCTAAATATGGTTGCCATTTGAATTGTGTCATATCATCAAAAATAGCTCTCTACTATTGTAACCTATGTGGCTTCCTATAGCATAGTTAATCATGGTATCTATAAGAATATGGATCATTTTCATCTCTCTCATCAATACTTAGAGGCCATGTAACAAGAATCCTCTCCCATGCCCATACATGCAATAATCTGACTCTTGCAAAGATACTAGTCTCTCCTTGATAATAGACTTGATGCATGTCATGATATAAATGTGCAAGTACACATGGTCCCCACACATATTTGGTGCTATATGTCATCATAATCTCAATGCATATCCCCATATGACTGGAAATCATCGAGACTGTCTATCAGGCATAAGCGGCCCTATTATCAAACCAACTAAGATAATAGTGATATCATGTACCTCCTCGATGTAGGGAGTCAAATTAATCTACCCGTCAGTAACAATCAATTGATTCCCACCAAGAATCCTCACCATGCATCTAGTGCCTTTGTCAATGTTGTATTCAACGAGCTCCTCATGGATAGGAATCCTTAGGATGCTCCAAAAATCCTCTAGAGTAATCGTGCACTCTCTTTTCAACAAATGAAAGGTCGGTGTCTCAGATCTCCATCTCTCAACAAGCTGTCATCATCACTCTATGAGCACAAATATTTGACATATACACAATATGATCTAGCCCAAAACCACCTAGAGGAACTGAATCTCAAAATCCTGAATGTGTGATAATTGATCCAATAGGTGAGGCCTCCTCTCTCATGCATATAACAGATGAAGTGTAGCTTGCAAGAATTGAACCCACGACATCAAGTTACTAAAATTTTGATAGAAAATGTTAAGTTTGCAGTTAAATGGAGAAAACATGTCACTTTCTACAAACACTAGTTTTTTATGCAAACACATCATACTATTTCAAACAAAAGCCTATTTTGTTGCAAACACATTGCTCTTTAGCAATTGTGATAAACCCCTAAAAATATTTCTCGTGTGGTAGCATTTTGCAATTACAACAAGACAAAGGTGTCACACTAAAGCATACACATCATTTCTTACAATGGTGTCACCCTAAGGCAAATACAAGTGTACTAAATCTACAAATGTGATCATCTCACCCCAAATGTGACAATCCTAAAGACGACCACATTTTCAAGTCTTATATTTGGCTAAGAATTTGAAGTGTGAAATCAAAGTGAAAGCAAAAGTTAGAGTATTGTGTATCACAACCCTTGCGTCGACTGGTTACTAATACTGTTGAACTACATCTGTACAGTGTGGTGCTCCTGAAACTCATGCCATCATGAATGATTATTTGTAGTTGTAAATCATGAAAGAGCATAAATATGAGAAGGTTGAGAGTGCAAATGAGGAGCCATTGAACCCTAATTGCCTATTTAAGCCCCCCCAAAACTAGGGGTTTGCCTGCCGCAACCCTTCTAAGGTATTTTGTGAGCATCCCGCTTCATCCTAGTCATTATCCGCGACCCATGGGGCCTTTTATTTTCCCTCTTTACATCTACACTAGTCCTAATCCTTGTCATGAGCCTAACTTGAAAAGTATTTTTTCTGGCTGAACTCCTAAGAGGGAAGTACAACATCCTATTTTCCTTCCATCATCCACTGGGACATAGTGGGGCATCTTTAAAATTTCTCAATCTTGATTTGAGCATCAAATGTCTTTGAAATAATGCAACAAGTACATTGTGTCAAAGAGGGACAAAATTTAGACATGTAAAAATGCATAATGAGTATCACACTTCCTAACATTTAATTTTTCCATTATTTTCATCATTTATCACCATTTGCATAAATAATCCCCTTTTAACATCATTTTCATCATTTAACCCTAATTTCCTCTATTGATTAAATAATCTTGAATTATTTAATTAATTCAACATTCCATCATTAATTATTCCCTTCATCATCCTAATTGAATATTTTTTAATTATTTGATTAGGTTAATTGTAACTTTCTTCTAATCTCTTATAATTAAATAGTTTTAAATATTTAATTATCTGATCTTTAATCCTCATCTCATTCAATGCAATATTCTTTTTTCAAAAAAGAGCATATTCTCATCCTCCATAATTAAATAATTTCTAATTATTTAATTACCTCAATTTCCCTCCACAAAGCATATTTCCAAGGAATATTCCTTTTCAAAAATATCTTGACTTTTTCTTGTCTCAAGCATTTATAACCCTCCATTTTGAGATCAAGTCTCCACCCTTAATCCTCAAATATCTCAATCAATTTCCTACAAATAAGGAAATATTTTGAGTTGCAACTAATATCATCCCCTCATCTTCCTTGATTCACTCTCCTTTGTGGGTGCTAAGGTGCAATCTTAACCCTTCTTTGTGGCCATTGAAATTCAATCCAAACCCTTGATCCAAATCAAGAAAATATATAAAATCACCCTCATTCCTCCATATTCACCACCTAGAATTTGAGTATTGAGATCATGTTTCTTTGAGTTTTGAGATAAATTGAGCATCTAATTCATCTATCATCTAGGTCATCTTGAGCTTTTGCAAGGATGAGGAAGCTAAGATTTGAGCAATCCAACATCCATCAACAAGCTTCTCCTCCAAATGGGATGTAAGGTTTGTGTATGCATTGAATTCCTAATTTTATTTGAGTTTACTAATCATTTGATTGTTTGAATTATTTTTGTATTACATTCAATCTCATTAGTAAGTGGGTTTTTTATCATTTTATGTTTTGGGTCTTTGGATTTTTACCCTAATTGAATTAATTCTGATCTATTTATGCAATTCCAATTAACCATCTTATAGAATTCATCTTGAATTTTCTCATGTTCCTCTCCTTGTCCAAGTGCTACATAGAAACTTGCAAAATAGAGAAAATATGTGCAATGAGTAGCTTTTGTTGGTGATATGATTTGTCAACCCCAATTCCTTAAGGTTTGGTAATATTCTAGGTGCTAGGTGTACCAAACTTAGGAATATTACTACAAACCTATATTCAGGTTTGGAAACTTAGGAAAAAATGTTGAGGTGGATAAGACTTCCTTTTCTTGTGGATCTACAAGACCACTGGGGGTTCCCTAATGTGTTCGATTAGCTATTGAAACTATTATTGAATGGTTCCTTATAACAAACTATACCCATTTCCTTGTGTATCCCAATATTGGTGTCACAATATACCTATGTAATAGTTTGGACATGTGAGGATTACCACCTTATTAAACAAATGATATGTCATATATGTGTTTGATATTGTGTTTTATGATAACCATTTTATGTTGTTACATGCATTTAGACATGACAATTGGAACGAAAAAGCAATTAAAACTAAAAATATGTTTAAATTGATGTATTTTGAGTGTGTTGAGGATGGTTGGGAGATAAATCTAGTCACAAAATAGAGATTTTATCTTTTTTTTTTCCAACAAAGTCTTTGAATTCAATAAGACATGCAATAATTAAAAATATCTTAATCAAGACCACAAGATTATGTCTTTTATACTGAAAAGGAAAGATGGGATCTACACATACATTCAAAAAAATTTGATAGTTGAAAAATATAAGTGGGTGTACTTAGTAATCCATGAGAATATGCATACATTTCCTTTATTATGTTGGAAAGATATCTTATAAAGGCTTTGGAAATATTTTACATAGTTTTGGCTTACTAGCTAAACAACATACATTCAAACATATATATCACAAAGGATACATCCAACTAAGGTTGATCATACATTTAATCATTCAATATTCAAATTCATAAGTGCTAAATATAAGTTTAGGATGAACCCAGGTCATTACAATATGAAAATATCTTTACCTAGAATAGATATTTAAAACCCTAGGGATTCCTCTAAATACATTTTCTTGTTGTTGGTTCTATAAATGCTCCTTATTTATGTTGAACATATAGTAGTGTTGAGAGGGGGGTGAATCAACATATACTAAAACTTAACCATTTCGATTTATAGATTAAATATCATATCACATTAACTGAAAGAATTATAGAAATGAAAAAGATGCACCACACAAGGACACCAAGGTTTTTACGTGGAAAACCCAATGGGGGAAAAAAAATAGTGAGAGTTAACTCATAATATATGAAGCTCACTTCTTACAAGAATTAAAATGATGTTTTAAGGCTCATTGTCTCAGGACTTGCAGACTAAGGCATACAAACTTAGGGAAAGATACAAGGAATTGTTGAGACTCACTATCTCAAAGCAAGATACATAAAAATTATAATGAAAAATATGAATATGAACTGCTATAAAGCATCCAACATATGTTGATGTTGCAGTCCATTTTTAACACAATCTAGTCCATCATACCGACTTTCACACTTCATCTTCAACATACTACTCAATCACAATTCTCTGTACCTTCCTTCACAAATGATTTTTTTCTTCTATAAATATCCTTTGTAACAACATACAACTCTCATTAGGTCGGCTCCAAGATGACTTTTAAATTAAACAAATGATACAACATAGGTCAACTTCAATCACATGCATCATGAGGAGAAAAAGAGTTACGAATCAACAAATGAAATAATGTGGCTCAAACACATCATAACACTAAGGTAAAATTAATTAATCAGGATCAACCACAAATGAAGGAAACAAGCTTGTTGGCCCAGACCGCATCAACATCACCAAAACCACTAATTATTCAATTTTGCACCACCAAGGAGAAACCAAAACCTTCACGAGACCAAGATGTAATAATTGTAGTCCATTCATAATATCTCATTAACCTTTTCTTGAAATTTCTAATCATTATATGCTAGCACAATTGAAGAAACCCACTGAATACACATGAATAGAGCATTTTGAAAAGTAGTGTGCATTTAACATTAATGATCATGTATTCAAAAACACAAGGTCGTCACTTCACTTCCATAGAAATGTGGATCATTCCGGCATGCCTTTATCAACACATTATTTTGCTAGAGTACATACCAAAGCTCTGTCACTTATAAATTTTATTGTAGAAGGTGTAATGATGAATTCTTGGATATAAAACCTTCACATCTTGACCATCTTATATTATGAACCACAATATAAAATATTGCACTTCATAGGGATGTTGACCAAAATACTGTGACTATATCATAGAGTATGCACTGTGAATTCCTTAAAAAAAACTTCTACAACATATCTCCATGTGAGGTACACAAAATAGGAATGATATCAAGGTAGGAATGTAAGAGATATACTAGAATAGGTGTACTAACCTTCACATCAAACATATAAAATTCATCATTCATTCATTTAACTACATTGTTAACTATATCAACAAATGTCTCAACACTTGCACTATCTTTGGAGTATATACAAAATTCATCACACACACTTGACATCAATGACAACAATTCTTGAGTTTAAATCAATGACAACACATATTTCCAATAATCTCTCCCTTTGTCATTGATGGAAACACTCATTTATCTACAAGTCTTCTCTCCCCCTTTGACATGAAGGAAAAATGGCATGATATCTTTTATTTTTAACAACCCAAAATTGTATAAGCCCCCCCCTTAATATATGATTTATATAAACAATACTCCCCTTGATACGGAGATGCCAAAAATTGATTCTATGTACAAATTATTTTTAATAATAAAGATACTGCACTTCTTCATAAAATTGTACAAAAAAAAAATTATTTTATTTACACCTTTGTAGATTCTTTGGAAGGTAGAATATTCTTGTAAATTACCTTAAGTTGCATCAAAGTTGTAACCCAATTTTTTTTTTTTGAGGTGAATGTGATTCTGAAATTCAAACTACATACACAAGTCCTCAGCCTCATCTATACTTTCTGGAGCTTTCATTTTTTGACCAACTTTTTCTGCTTCGTCAAACAAGCCAAATAATGAAGCAAGTCTCAATTTCACTACTCCCCTTAAATGACCAAACTACTTCTTTTTTTTCTCTTTGGTCCTAAAGCAATGTCAACTGCAAATAAATATTTTTTATTTGAGCTCTTATTGATCCATCCTTATCCTTTGACAAATCATATAACTCATCCAATTGAGTAACCTGTGACTCAATGGAGTCAATCTAAACTTTAATGTTATTGGTGGATCTTGAACATTTCAAATAGAATTGATAGAGTGCAATGACTTCATCAACACAATTTTTGAACATTTTTATTTTTTTTTGCAATTTATTGTGTGCACTAGCACACAGGTCAGATACTCAAACCATTCTCTTATCAATTATCTTTCTCAAAGCCTCTTGCTTTACCCTTTTCTCAATGTTTTAGGAATGATCCTTAAAATAATCCATTATCAGCTTCAATTTCTATTTTAGAGGCAAGGAAGAATCTATGTTCACCTCAGGTAACAATTCTTGAATGATCTTCACAGTATCATCAATCAATCCTATATTCTTTATGTGTTCTTGTAGGATCTCCTTCCTTACGAAAGCATGTAGAATATCTCCAAGATGTAACTTGTGAAGGAGAGAAATTTTTGACAAGTTAACTTTCCCTTCATGAGTAGGGATTTGCATAAGTTGGGGTGTGACCACAGGTTGAGACTGCATTTGCATCCCTAGTAGATCCTTGAAAGAATATGTAAATGAAGATCCCTAACCAATACTCATAGAAGTATCTTTCTTTGCAACTATCTTTTATTCTGTATCTTGAACATTCTCAGGATTATCATTTCATTAATTCTCTAGAGGGGGAATGTTGTGTTCCTTACAAGAAATAGTGTTCCTCGGAGAAGAGATACTCACTTCACCTTGATCTTATGTACCTTGTGCACCATTTTTCTTCTAAGGAGTTGTCTCCTCATTTTTCATATCATTTTTCTCCTTTTCCTCTTCTTCTTCTCTTTACATCTCCATATTAGAGACACCTTGAAATTTGGATGGTCCTTGACTAGATATATTTTTCTCATATGTATTTTTTTTTTTTTATAAAAATGGGTAAAAACTTTATTGAAAATCAGAAAGGAACATTACAAAGAAAGAAAAGGACCAAAGTCCCAGGAGTCAGCAATAATACGAGAACATAACCCAACCAAAGTCAACCAACTCCATAACTAGCCTTATCCTTTGCATGAATTCCCTCCAAATCATGGTGAAGCTTGAGAGGGAAAAACTCCCAATCCTCAATTCTCCAACCATCATCGTGCTCAGAAGCACATTTTTCCAAGAAATCGACAACCCTATTCCACTCTCGTGGAATATGAACAAAATTCAACATTTCCATCAATGAACTAGCCTACAAAATTTGTTGCACAATCATAGCCAATTGCCATTTGACACCCATCACTTTGCACTCAATGAGAAAATTAATCAAGATTTGAGAATCAGATTCACATATAAGTCATCTCCACCCCAAAGCATGAGCTCTCTCGAAGGCACATAGGATTTCCAATCCTTCCACAATGTTGATATTCTTCATCCCCTCATGGACTGAAAAGAGGAAAATCACTGAACCTAAAGAATCCTTTCCAATCCCCCCAATACTAGCAAGCCCAGGATTACCCCTAGACGAACCATCAGTATTAATCTTGAGAACTCCATCAGGAGGAAGCTACCATCTGCCAAATCTATGAATTTTTTGCTTTATCTTCCATCCTCTCCTGACACACGTAGAAGTCACAGACAACCCCTGAATCCCCAATCCATGCACCACCTCAGTATCCCTTTTCTCTAAAGGAAAGATCACATCACACTTAGCCTCCACCGTCTCCTGAATCATTCCCAAAATTCTCTACCAGACTTGTTGCCCAAGCTTCTTCTCGCCATGAAAAATATGATGATTCCATTTGAGCCAAATCTGCCACAACATAGAGATAGGCCCCACATACCACACTTCATGTAAAAAATAGGCCATAGAGGGAGGCCTACCCACACTATGCCAAAATTCAATCAAGGAGGAAGCATGCACACAGGGGCTTTGCCAAACACCCCACCAGAAATGCCAGATTTGGATCGCATAAGGATAGCAGAAAAACAAGTGAGAAGACTTTTCCTCAACAGCCCCACACAAAACACACATAGAAGGGCCCTGGAAACACCTCTTCTGAATATTGTCCCAAGTCAAACACCTATTCTAGGTCAACATCCAAACAAAGCAATTACACTTTGGCTAGGAGAAATTATTCCATACCTTCTTCCACCACTGAACTTCCTCCCCCTCCACCCTGTGGGACAATAACACCATATATCTAGAGGAAACAATATAGACACCCATAGGATTAGGGGACCAAGAAAGCACATCCTCCTCTCAGAGTGAATTGCATCGTCGACTGGAAAGGATACTTTTCAGTTCAACACACTCTTCTTGCAAACCAACATCCGGCTAGACATCAGGAGACTTCCATCTTGCCACCTCCAATTTCCCACAATGAGAGGAGGATTTGAAGTCACTCACCCACGACCAACCAGCCTCGAGAAACCTTTGACAAAGATTCAATAAATTATGATACTGAGAAATGAGAGGAGGAGAGCCATCCCAGGAATCAGACCAGAATTGAACCTCGGTCCCTTGCTTACAAATCCAAAATAAACCCTACTTAATAAGAGTATCCCCCTTCTTGAGAGTGCCCCAAATCACCGAACCCTTCCCAACAAGGGGATAGCAAGGAATATTAGTCTAAGGAATCCCCAAGAAATACTTTTGAGATAGAACTCGGGCCCAAATATTATCACGCTCAATGCACCACCACCAATATAGCTTCATAGCCAGAGCCACCTCATTCAAGCAGACTACCGTAAACCAAGACCCCCATACTACTTTGGGCTACAAACAATCACTCATCTCACCAGATTCCATTTGGAGGAACCCAGACAACCAACCCATAAAAACTATCTAGCTATGGAATCAAAATCCTTAACAAAGCTTACTGGGCCAATCTAGTGGGCCAATCTAGAGCATGCATCTATACATGGGAAAGGCCTACACCACTGACTTGATTAATTGAACATGCCCAACAAAATATAACCACCGATGAGTCCAGTGATTAACTTTCACTTGAAATTTATCCAAAATATTTTGCCAAGACTCCCTAGGCAATCTCCCATTTGAGATGGGTATTCCAAGATAGGTCAAAGGGAGAGTCCCAATCTGAAATCTCAAAGTCTAAGCAATCCTTTGCTAGATGGGGCCCAAAGTATTAAAAAATAATATGGATGATTTGTCCTCATTAATCAATTATCTTGATGCAATTAGGTAGGTTTCCAACACACTACGAATATTATTAGCCTCTCTCATTGTAGCCAAACCCATTAGAGCAATATCATCCACAAACTATAAGTGAGACTGTGGAGGAAAGTCACTACCCCACCGTAAACCCTAGATGAGACCACCCTCCACATTTATTTTAATCAACTGCCCCAAACCCTCAATAAGGAGAAGAAACAAATATGGATAGAGGGGATCCCCTTGCCGCAACCCCCTAGACGCACCAAAAAGATTAGAGTGTTCCCTGTTAATAAGCACAAAGAAAGAAACTGAGATAATGCAATTCATATCCCATTGGATCCATTCTTCCTGGAAACCAAACGCATTGAGGACCTTCTGAAGGAAGGACCACCTAACTCAGTCATAGGCCTTAGCCATATCCAACTTAATGAACATCACCTTTTCTTTGGAGCGGGCCATAGAATGAATGGTCTCAATTGTAGTAACAATCCCATCCAAAATTTTCCTACCCACGACAAAGCCACTCTGCTCCTCAGAAATAAGCTCTTTAAGCCCTTTCTTTAACCTATCAGCAATTATCTTAGAGATGATTTTATAAATGAAATTGCAAAGAGAAATGGGACGAAATTGACTTAACCTATCAGCCCCATCACATTTGGGAATGAGGGAAAGAAAGGTAGAATTTACAGCCCTTAGCATCTTCTTATTTCACTGAGATTCCTAAACCTCCTCCAATAGATCCAACTTGATAATACCCCATAATTCTTGGAAAAAATCCACTGGGAAGCCATCGGGACCAGGTGCTTTCCCTTTCTTCATCTGGAAGACAATCTCCTCAAGTTTTGCCAGTGTGATATCACTAAGAAGAAGTTCATTCATTTCCCTAGACACCAGAGAGGGAATGCAAGAAAGAACCTGGGCTTCTTCAGGAGACCCCCCTTGCGAATCCTCCCTAAAAAGAGAGGAAAAATACTACACCACCACACTCAAGATTTCAGGAAAGGAGAAAAGCTGCTCACTCTAATCATTCACCAGAACCGAGATAGAATTGCCTTGCCTCCTGGCTTTTACCGAGTTGAAGAAAAAAGCTGTATTTTTATCCCCTTCCTGAAGCCACTCTATCCGAGTCTTTTGTTTATAGTACACTTCCTCCTGCAACTCGCACTCCTCCAAGGATTTCAAAGCCTGAGCCTCTTCCTGAAGCCGATCTTCAGTCACCCCAACCTCCCTTATCAGCCTCATGATACCATCCAAAAAATCTTGAGCTATCGCCTTAGCATGAAAGACATTCCCAAAGCAGCGACGATTCCACCTCTTGAGCTGAAATTTCACATATTGAAGTAATTTGGAAAAGGTATACATTGCCATGCTAAAAGCATGTCTACCCCTTCTCCACCAAACAACCACAAAATAATACAAATATTGGTCCCACAACCACATGAGCTAGAATCTAAAAGAAGGAGAATGAGGCACATGACTAGACTCAATAGCCAACTTGATAGGCCAGTGGTCAGATCCCCTCCAATCCAATATTTCAGAGCTAGAAGACCACATACCACCAACCTAGTAACGTGAAACCAAGAACCAATCCAATCTCTCAACAATACAGTTATCCCCCACCTTGCAGTTGTTTCATGTAAACTCACCATTACTGGGCTTAATATCAACTAAATTCAAAGAATCAATGTTACCACACATGACCAACGTAGAAGCCTCCAACCTCGCAATACCACCTTGCTTTTCAGCTAGCTCAGTTATAGCATTAAAATCTTGAGCCATAATCCAGGGATGGAAAGGACCCAAACTACAGACAAACCAGATATGGGACAATAGAGACTGCTTACCCTAGAGATCAGTAGGAGCATAGATATTAGATAGGAGTAAAATCTCCCCCATCTCAAAGCTAGAAGAAATCATAGACATAGAAGACTTAGAAGACAACCACCAAAAAGGACAGATCTTCCACGGGTTCCATAGACAAGATCTACCCCAAGAAGACCCATGAGCACCAATGCATTGACACTCCCTGTTCCTCCACAACTTAGGAGCCAAACTAAACATAATTTCCACTGATAGCTTGGTCTCCTATAGAAAAAGAATATCAGGGCCTTGATTTCTAACTAAATCATGAACCACTTTTTGTCTAGGGTTGTTGTTCAAGCACCTTACATTCCATGATAAGACAATTATTTCAAGGGGCTCAAAAAATGAGAATCCAGAGTCTTTACCGACCACGACTCCACCAAGGTCTCACCTATCAACTTGATCTTTTCTAGATCCTTCTTTCTACCAAGTTTGGCAGATTTCTCTGCCCCACCTTTTTTAAGATCCCTTTCCAAAAGGCCCAACTGAGAAGAAATCTTGTTTCTCTTAACCGCATCTGAACCTACATTCCTCCCAAGATGAGAAGAATCCCCATCACCTTTCGGTGCCTCAGGAGAAAGAACCGGCATCTTTGAAGCCACCAGCTGTTGATCCGTATCCATGTGCAAAGTATCGACACTCGATGGAATCAACGAATCACTAGAGATTTTGTCCACTTGAGCTGAACTCACAACCTCCTGAACCATACTTAGCAAACCAGAGTTCACTTCTTGTTGACTAAGATCATCCAATACCTCAAACCTATTAAAAGTATCCTCATCCTGTCTTTCCTTTAAGGTCCTCTTTTGACCCTAGTTCCTATTACAAGATTTGACCTAAACAAAACCATTGGCACCAACCACCTCACCAGAGGCCAGGCCCTTCGCCTTATCAGCCGTAGGGGGGTTGCAAGGAGGTTGTGCAACCTAAGACTCCACTAGCTTATATCTTGGACATCTACACTACAAATGACCATGCTCATGACATAGACAACAATGGAAAGGAAGAGTTTCATAATCCAACTGCTGCACCCAAGAAAAATATCCCACACAAATATCCACAACATCGAGTAAAGGCTTACTAAGATCAAATTTCAACACAAATACGAGCATAGGTCAATACCTTTTTACCTAGGGTTTTCAATGAAGACCCAACTGGTTTTCCAAGCAATGAAGCCAATAGGAGCAAAGTATCCTCTCAACAACATTCCACCGGAACATGATTTGGCATCTCCTTCGAAGGGATAAAGCTAGCATGCCATCATTTGATAAAAAACCCCACTTGGTTATGGAAATAAGGGCCTCCCTCAAAGACCCTATTACGATCAACCATGCAATTAAAGGTAACCATAAAGTAACTATTGGCCAAAAACATAACCTCCATTTCTCCTTCTAGCTCCCAACTCCTCTAGGCCCAAGTTTCCAAGAATTGCAATGAAACCCTCATCCCTAGAAATTTGCAAGATAAGGAGTGGTTTGAATAATATTCAACATCTTCATAAATCATTTCAAGCGGGATCACCAGTTTAGGCCTCTCCAAGAAATGCTCAAGACAATCGTTAATATTCTTGAGCCTCGACCCATTAGACGAACCAGCACCACCAAGCCTCGTATCCGAAGAAAATAAATTATTAACAAATTTATTCATCCCATGGTTTAGAGACTTCGAACCAAACACTGTTCGAAAATCCATCTCAGGAGACACCCCAGATGCCTCACCCCTATGTAATGACATTAGGCTCGAGATGGGCATGAAAACACACAACACACTACCAACAATGGGTGGGGAACCCCACACCACCACACCCAACCACCCTTCACACACACCCCCTACCAACCAATCCCTACCACACCCGTGCCAAGTAAAGGCCCAACGACAAGAGAAAACCCCGACACACCACCATACACTAGAGCTTCACTCCAACGCCCATGCTAGCCCAAACCCACCTCGCAGAAATAGCCCCAAGCATGACACCAAGGAGTGCAGTCAGAGGAAATGCCAAGGCAAGGAAAACACTTTGTCTGAGACCACCCCATGGCCACCCAATGCAGAACAAAAGCAAAAAGGAAGATGTAGGCCCTGAACTACACCAAAAAGACCCACCCCACAACACACAAATGAGTAGAGACCGATCATGAGCTAGGGCTTGGGTGCCCTAGCTCAGCCCAAAAAATTGTAGATGCCATCTCCTACCATCGAAAAACTCTTGCAAATTCTCTCATATGTATTTTTCAACGTAGGTGCAATTTCAAGTTTTTGTCCATTCGGAGGTAGTTTAACATCAGGATCATCTATTTATGGAGGTAATTGTAAATCAATAATCACCTCAGACTTCTTCATTTCTTCAAGAATTTAGGTTTTCTTTTCTTCTATTTCTTTCTCCATTCTCTCTATCTCTTCTTTATCTTTAACCATTAGAGTGTTTATCCTTTGTTTGATTCTAAATTCTTGTGCCTGATACTAAGATAATTTGACCCTTTCTTCATGGGAAATAGATATATCATCCTTCTCTAATTATTTTTGTATCATCTTTCCTTCTTCTATAATAATTGCATTCCTTTTGTTACTTGGTACATCTACCAAACTTACCGGAAGTTGATCAATGATTTCATTTAGAGCCATATTAAAGTTATTAGTATACATAACTATTGTCTTTTCAATTGTAATTTTATCAACAAGGGACATATCATCATAGAGAGAAACAAATTTTTTCAATACATCATGTTGTACAATTGCATTTATAGTAGCCTCTAGCTATAGAGGCACATGTTCGGGTGTTTCCGAAGGAACTTTCTTTGTTTTCTTTACTTATTCATTTTATTTTTCTTTAGATTTTTTTCCTTCTTTTCCTTGAATTTTTCTCTTCTTTCTTCTACTCAATACATAATATTTCATTTCTTATTCACCATCTTCCTCATCATCATCCATATTCACTGGATTAACCTTCCCCCTTTTTGCATTTGTTTAGTTCTTGACTTCTTCCTTTCTGCAGTCTTGGTTTGTGTCAGTACTTTAGTAAAAACTCTTCTTTTTTTGGGAGGTTTTTGAGTAGGTCCAAAATCTATGAAAGTGGTAGAGGAGTATCCACTTGTCCTTCTAGAAATAGAGGATTAATATTCTTCCATAGGACCCTCAAGAGATCCAACACATTTTTCAACTCGGACATAATCTTTCCCACACTCTTCTCCACCTTTTCTTCTACCTTTTTCTTGATTTTATTGTTGTTTATTTCATCATATGTCCCAAACCTCTCAATTTTGGGATCCTTAGATTTGTTGAGAAATATGTTAGCATATGTAACTCAATCAGGTCCAGAGACCTCTTAGGGAAACTTTATTATCCATGAGGTTCTTCGCTCAACTGCTTCCATATAACAATTATCTTTATCTACCATACAAGTAATTTATTTCTTCTATCTTTCTACAACTTGTCAGGGTATCCTATCCCTCTTCTCCATTTCATTTTTAAATGTTTTGAAGAAACCCCTAAACATTGTGTCACATTGTTTAGTATATGGAAAGCTATGCATGTGATCCCTAATCTGATGTGAAAAAGGAATATTCTTTCTCCATACCACATTCTTGAAAAAAGGCATTTCCCCTAAGAAATAAAATATAAGTCAAATAATCAAAGTGGCATATCAGAAATTATAGTGTGAACCCTTGGTTTTTTACAAATTTTCTAGCAATTTTTTCCACAAAATCTCACAAGGGTCATAGTATTTTCCTTCCTTCACTGTTTGATGAGTAGTGAAGATGGTGGTGGCAGTAGAAAAACCTTCTTTGTTTGCATAGTAAACCTTATATGAAATTTCCATCATGGCATACCAAACCCTTAGGTTAGAAATATCATCCATAATTAGGGTTCTTTTATCGAATTTAGCTCTGATAAGGTTCATAAATTCTTCATTATTCACGACCTTTGGCGTTAGCATAGGTTCAAAGGAGAAAAATACTATCAAAGTCCTGATGGCTTCCTTTTTGATTAGGTGGGGTTTATCAAGCCAAAAGATCTCTTCATGAATTCGGATCAAGAATCCAACACATTCATCTTCAAAGCAAAAATTATGGAAACCCTTCCACACATCCAAACCCTTTGATTCCACATTCGAATATCCTGGTTTGAGTTCAAAAATCATCACCCAAAATATTATTATACATGAACTCTTCCATTTTCATGATTGAAATCACTCATCTAAGAGTGAATATAGATGGAGACATCTTCAGAGTGAATCACATTGATAGGAATGTGAGAGAATGCTCCATCTTTGTTGATCATAGTAGATATGTATGAATGTGTCTTGAATTTTGGCCTTGGATTCTTAAAAACATCAATTAAAATTGGTGTAGCTATGATAGCACTTTTTGAATGCTAAGCAAACTAGAGAAATACCTATGAAATACTGTTGTTAGGGTTTACATGTAGATTGTTGAAAACCTTCCTCACTTCCTTAGCTCTTGCATACACTTGATATCTTTTGAATGAAATCAATTTTAATCATATAGGAATTAAATATTCTTCACACCAACCCTATTCACTCCACATTAAATGAAATTATTAGTACTTGACACTAGAATCTTTTCATTGTGTGAGATATCACAAAGATCCATAATCTTTTAGCACACTTCTACAAAGAGTGTATTTGCTCCAAAATCTTGAGAAAAAATATCCATGTCACCAATAACCATTATGTTGAAGCATTCAACATATAATACTTTACAAGGGTTTGAAAAACTTGCAATTTCAACTCCCCTTGAGACAATACTTTCTTTTCAATTACTGAAGGATATATATGCACCAGACTAAGGTAAAAAATCATTCTTTGTTTCACTTTCTTCCTTCTTCTACCATAATTTGTTAATTTACTTCTTTTTTTGACCAATGTCAGATTTATTTTGAGGAGAAAAATATCTTGCATTCTTTCCCTTGAAGAACCTTGTAATGTGTCCTAGTTTATTGTAATTGTAGCAAGTGATAATAGCTTGTAGATTATAATTACTTCTTCTCACATTGGATCTAAAATTAGTATGCCTATGGACAAACTTGTTACATGTGTAGGAATAATAATAGAAGGATTGAGAAGTCATAGAATTACTATTCCTTATTGTTTTACTTATGCATTCATTAGCCTTATGACCAAAGTTATTGCAAGCATGACACTGACCATGAAATGAAAATGAACTTTGACTCATCTTGCTTCTACATTAAAATTCCTTATATCTGAAATTATTGCAAGCATAATAGTTACCATTGAGCTTGATAGGAGTAGTTTGTTTAGGGGTATGATTTTTGAAGGTCCTTTTCTTGTTCTAGATAGGAGGGAATCCTCCCGCTTTCTTGTTGTATTGATTTTTCTTTGCATTTCTAGAGGATGTCTCCTTCGGATTTTTTAGTGCAGAATTTCTCCTCCCTTATTTTAGGCATTCCTTTTGATTTAAAATTATCATATAGGTTTGTAGATGTATTGTTCATAGGAATTTTATATTTTTCAAAACCAAGTCTAGATTTCTCTTTATATGGATTTTGATAGTCAATCAAATCATCAAGAATTTCAAAACCTCCTCTTAGTTTTAGATCCTTGTCAATTTTCCCTTTTTCTTTTTCAAGTTCTTTTCTCAAAGATACAATTTATTCCTCAAGTTTTGAGCATTCAATATTTTTATCATTAAGCTTAGTATTCAAACAATCTTCAATCCTCTTACTTTATTCAACTTTAACTTCCAAATCAGATATCACCACTTCTACTTCTTTGATTTTAATCTCACATTCATTTCCTCCTTCCATTGAGCTTTCATTTTTCCAATTTCTTCTTTTGATTCTTTAGCTTTTGTCCTCAATTTGTCAATTGTCTTTGATTTTTCAAGAATTCACTCATATTTGTTATTTTGTAATCTTGCTTCATCTAGATCTTCAAGGGTAGATTGGAGTTCTCCTTCACAATCTACTTCATAAATATCTAGATTGATGTCCCAACCTTCAGGTTCCATTGAATCTAGATCTAGTTTTGGAATAATAATATCATTGATCTTTGCTATTGATCCCATGTGTTTAAGAGTAGGATTAACCTTAGTTGTTAAGCTTCTCAAAGGACCTTGGCTCTGATACCAATTGTTTAACACACAATAGTGTTGAGAGGGGGGTGAGTCAACATATATTAAAACTTAACCATTTACATTTGTAGATTAAATATCACATCACATTAATTGAAAGAACTACATAAATGAAAAATATGCACCACACAAGGACACCAAGATTTTTATGTAGAAAACCTAATGATAGAAAACCACAATGAGAGATAACTCATAGTATATGAAGCTCAATGCTTATAAGAATTACAATGATGTTTTAAGGCTCACTACGTCAGGACTTGCAGACTAAAGAACACAACATTAGGGAAAGATAAAAGGAACTATTGAGACTCACTATCTTAGAGTAGGATACATAAAAATTATAATTAAAAATATAAATACAAACTACCATGAAGCATCCAACATATGCTGATGTTGCAGTCCCTTTTTCACACAATCTAGACCATCATAGTGATTTTTCATAATTCATCTTCAACATACTACTCAATCATAACTCTATGTAGATTACTTCACAAATGAATTCATTCTTTTATAAACATCCTCTATAACAACACACAAATCTCATTAGATCAACTCTATGATGAATTTTAAATGAAACAAATGATACAACATAGGTCGACTTCAATCAAATGCATCATGAGGAGAGAAAGTTTTGTGAATCAACACACAACATAATATGGCTGAAACACATCATAACATATTTTTGAGGTAAAATTAATTAATTAGGATAAACCGTAGATGAAGAAAACAAGCATGTCGGCCTAGACCACATCAACACCACCAAAACCATTAATTATTCAACTTTGCACGACCAGAGAGAAACGAAAACCTTCATGAGACCAAGATGCAAGAATTGTAGTCCATTCGTAATTTCTCTTTAACCTTTTCATGAAATGTCTATATAGGAGTTAATTTGCACCCCTTAAGAAAATTCCCCTTTCACATGCCCTCACCTTAGAAAATCAAATCTGAAGGAGAAATTCCACATCACCCACCTGCCTTCCACCCACTTGATGTTTTTCCTGTGTCTCAATGAGAGAATATTTTTCAAGGACGTGAGTGTGGTGTGTGGACATCTACGCGGTGTGTTGTCGTCCCTAATGGATTCCCACATCTAAAGTTGGTAGAGGCATTACACTCCTCATTGGGGATGAATTGTAATGTCCTCCTGCCGACCAACCGACCCAAAAATGGTAGATTCTTCTCATCCAACCTTCAAAAAAAAATTCATTCATTCATTTAGGCCTCTTAGAAATTCATTCAACTTCTCAAGCACATTACCATTCATTCAATCATTTTATCACTCCATTGTGAGAATTGTAGTAGAATTGACACTTCATGAACTCCACATTGCAAGTGTGAGACCACCATAGAAGTTATGAGCTTGGAGTCTTGTGAGACTCCCTTCACCATGGTTGTGGTGGTGGTGACTTTTCCAAGTTCGTAGCTTGCATTATCCCCCCATTGGTCTTGAGAGCCTTTGGGTGGAGGTGGTAATGCTTCAATCCTCTCCTTTGTGATTCCATAGAGTATTTTAGTATTTTGTAGTGTTCATTACACTTCCTTTATCTTCTTTATCGCATATTCTACTCCATTTCTTTTTGGCTATCTGTGGAGGTGGAAACACCTAAATCGAGGTCTGATTGAGGCAGATCCCTATATAGCCCCAAAAATTTTCTCCTCTTGTTTTTGTGCAAGAGAACATGCACGTGGAACTAGCTAGTGAACTGACACTTTTTTGAGATAATCTTCATCACCTTAGTATTTATCTACTTGTTTCATTATTTCCACATTTACTTTCTATATTTTACCATCCTGTTATTTTTACTAAAGTCAATCAACTAGGCTGTTTAGTCGGTTCTCTGGTATTTTTACTGCATCTTACATTTTTTGGTCATACGAATGCCAGCATATCACACTATTGTCCCAAAACTGCATTGTCATGCTCAGACAAAGAGTTGTCTAAGGTCCATTATTGACTCCAAAACTTGCTCACCTAGCCCCAACCTGAATCGCAGGTCTATAGAGTGATAGAAGAACACCATTATGCTTTTCATTCTCAACCTCCATCCTGAAACACCCTTTAGAGTGAGGTAAGTTAGGGAAGCCCTCTTCTCTTGACTCTCCATGAACTAGAGCCTTGACATGGTTGTTACCCCTCTCTTACAATTTTTGGTGAACCTAACGTGAACAACATCTGCCCGTTTATTTCTGTCGAGACTTTTTCCTCCATGATTAGAAATTGTCGTGAACCTGAGTATTGTGAAGGTTTATGATCATCACAACCCAATCTATGACTTATAGATATGTGGTTAGAAGAAGTGTGTGAAAATTTCCAATGGAAAAGATGAAGGTCACTTTTGGTTTCTCTACATGACTTTATGTCAGATCTTCTATTGGGTTTTCTACGCATGAGAAATTGTTGAAGGGTGAGGTAGGATTCTTTGATGAATTTGGACATGTCCCCACTCCTCCTACCTCTCTTATACCATCATAAGTAGACAAGCATGAAGTCATTCATATTCCTTCAAAATATATTTCTACCCTAAGTAAAGGGTTGGGTGACTTAGAGAATCACTTGGAAAAGGACCCGAAGTTAGCTAGAGTTTCTCGGGTTATTAGTGAAATAAAATATATGGTGGGAAAATATTGAATGGGCATAGAACTCTTGGATAGTCTCACTAGTCTGATTGAAGCATGTGCCCTTCCAAGTAACACTAATTTTATTCAAGGGGCCACTCTTGAAGATCATGCGATACAAATAGGAGTGTTGATGCCTACCATGTTCATGTATATGGTTGAAATAATCCCATTGATCAACGTCTCCTCTTCCTCTGAGAGGTCTGAAACTATCAACGAAAACATAATACCTTTAGGTTTTAGCTTCACCCCTCCTTTCGCCTCTAGTGGTGGAGGTTTCAGTGGGTTGAGTGGTGGGGGATTTGGTGGTGGTGGTGGTTTCGACAGTGAGGGTGGTGCTGGAAGAGGTGGCTCTAGTGGAAGCCATGGTGGTGTCTTCAATAGTGGAGGTGGATTTGGTGGAGGCCTTGCTAGTGGTGGTGGCTCTGGTGGTGGCCATGGAGGTAGCTCTGGTGGTGGTTCTGGATGAGGTTCCACTAAACCTTTATCATCTCAAGACCCTATTCTGAATGATCTTCTTTAGAATATGGATAAGATGCAAATCCACCTGGCGAATTTGTCCCAAGATTCCTCCCAACCTATCTTCTAGCCTTTCTTCTGGCATAGCCCATTGTTGGTAACAATCCTAAGGAATCCCTTCCCACAAGGAATGGAGATTTCCAAATTTGAGATGTATGGCAGAAAAGGGGACCCATAAATGCATGTGTCTTCCTTCAATGCTATGTGTACAAACTTCTTCCATCACGGCGTATTGATGGAAAAGTTATTTCACTGATCTCTTAAGGATACAACACTCGAGTGGTACTGTTCCTTGCTCGAAAACTCTATTTTCTCATTTGATCAACTTAAAAATCAGTTTCTCTAATAGTTCCAAGCCAACATTGGACCGAAGATGACCTTTTCAGATCTCATTCGATGCAAGTAGGGGGATAATGAGAAGATAATTGATTTCATAGATCTCATACTTGCCACCTGATTCTAACGTGTAAAAGGTGTTCGTAGGGAACCTACAAAGACCATGGCAAGAAAAAATTGTCCTTATGAAATACCCTTATTTTGTGTATTTGTGTGTTGTGTTATGAGAATATCAACAAATGGTAGTTCAGTTCAAGGGATCCTCCTCACACTCTCATTTAGAAGGAAAATGTACTGTTTCAATCTTAGGAAAAGGTAAGGCTGATGTGAATGTAGTAGCTATAATGAATGATAATGGCCTCAGATGCAACAAAAAAATCAAAAAGTTGGCATAGTATTATTCTTTCATCTTGTAAAAGTTGCTGAAGGATAGGATCATAACTTTGGAGAACCCTAGACCTCTCAAGGAATCCTATCCTGATTGGTACAATGCAAATTCATTCTATCAGTACCATTGAATTAACATACATGATACAAAATGTTGTATGCACCTGTGTCACAAGATACAGGACCACATCGAGGATGATACTATTCATCTCAATGGGAGTAAACAAAATACAAATAAATTGGCTGTAAAATAAAATAGTGAGCTATAGATATACATGGGCCTGATTTTATCACATTTTTCTAACTTAATCATTGATCCCTCTAATTCTACCACTCAATCCTCAACGTACGTTAACATGGTCACGGTTAATTCTTCCCCATAGCCCGTGACTAGCTCACCAAACATGAAATTCACCTCATAGGATATGCCCTTGAATGAAAAGCCCTCTCCCCTCTATATTCCTGCTAGCCTCAATGGAAACATTGTGATAGAGGTCTTAGTTGACCCCGCGAGCCATGTAAATGTCATTACAGAGGAGACACTATAGCTGAATTCCTTGCATAGGGAGGAGTATGAAGAAGCAAGGTCTACCATCTATATGCATGATGAAATTTATCTCAAGCCATATGGATCAATAATTCTATCTATCCTAGTTGGACCTAGAGCTATAGACATAACCTTTGATGTTATTCCAAAATCATATTTGTTCAAGGTGAAATTAGGCATACCTTAACTAGCTTCCCTGAACGAAATCGCTTTCATTATCCATAAATGTTTAAAATCATCCCATGAAGGTATTGTACACATGGTGGATGACACTGAATTCCAACCATTGGTGTCCCATGGGGGATACTCATTGGATTGTTTTTGGCTTGCCCTAGTCGGTCCACTTCCCCCAAGAATGGATCTACTTTATTGAAACTATGTGAAGTATAAGATCGGGGGCAAAGGAAAACCAAAATTGACCCTTCCGATAGTGTAGCAACAAGATACCTCCTCTTCTCAAAAGGGAAAGGAGAGGCCTTCCCATCCTCAGGGTGCCTCCTCTAGTCCCCTTTCTAAAAAAGTGTTTTGGATGTCTACTCATGGATTCCACATGAGATGTTCGATGGTGCCTGCTTGGTGCAAAGATAAGATTAGGATATCAGATCTTCATACTGTGCATCCTAGATCTTGGCCCTACCTATATGGTAGAAGGAAGGGTCCCTGTGGTGAATCCTCTATGTCTCAATCTCCATGGCCTCCCACCACTCCTGCCCCTAAATTAGTGAATGGGAAGAGGTCCACCATCGAGGCGCTAGAGCTGACTCCCCTATTGTCTCTCAACCTCTTCCTCCTACTCCCATTCACGATTTTTTCCCTTTGCCAGAAACAGTTGTGATGGAAACCCCTATGGATAAATAGGAGTCTTCTATCCCTTTGCATCTCTTGACCTCTAGCTCAAAGAGTCGTAGAAGCTACCTTGCACACAAGCATAAGCACTGGCGAATGGATCTAGAGGCTGAGCATACCTCTTTACAAAAAAAGGAAGAGGACTCAAATTCCCCTATTTCAAGGCCTCTTAATATTTCCTCCTATCTCCCCCCCTCTACTTCTATTCGATCAAGTCCAATCTCACTTCTAGCTCCCGCTATGAGTGCAAGTGCATCTAACCCTAAAAAGGTGCAGATATTTGTTGCTCCTTCAGTTGAGCCACCATTTTTGATGTCCCTTCTAGAAATCCTACCATTCCCTAAAATTTTGGACATGTTGAATACCTCGGTGCTATCCAATGCAATTTTATCCTCTTCTTCCTTGCCTCTCACCTCGTCTAGGGGGAGTTCACATCCTCCAATGAAGAAAAAAGTGGAGGTTTTCCCTTTTAGTAATGGAAGGCATAAGAGGAGACCACCTTATTTAAAGGGTGGTCCTATGCTTTCTTGTTCTATTCTAGTAACGAAGCAAGTTCCGATCTCCCCTAAGTTTGTCACCGCTCTCAAGTCACTCGGTGAGCCTAGTGGTGAATCTCAGGCACTGTCCTCCCTGTCCATTGAGTTACCACATGGCACTCCTATAAAGTGCATGTTCAACTCTCTGGATGAGGTCCCAACCTCATCGACGATCTTCATGAAACCACTAAACATAGCTTCACAAGAGCCTAGCAGAGAAGACCTTGCAAGGTCTTCTTTCTTAGCCCTTGTTGTGGGAGGGTTGGAAGATCCTCCCCTTAATATTCCACCACTGCAAGCTCACCCACCTTCCCCTTATAATTATCTAGAATGGGAAGTGGATGACCTCTTGGTTGATGAGTGTTAGGGGGAGGTCTCTTCTTTACCTTTAGATTAGGTGTGTGTTATTGTTGTGATGTGTTCCCTTGTGCTTGCGTTATGTGTTCCTAGATGAAACTTGTCACCCTCATAGGTGCTTGGATATAGGAGTGATTATGTGTCATAAAACTTCCTCTATTTATATCATCATTCTTCCTCTATTATGTGTCTTGATTTTTAGAAAATTGGGGATGATGCAAAGTGTTGGGGCAATTTAGGCTTCCCTTCCATGTTAACCCAATATTTTATTTTTAACTTTGTCTTTTGTGCATTCCTCTTGATTTGGTGGGGATTGGTGATCTTTCACCTTGCATCGTGGTTACCTATTATTTATATAAGCATGAGCAGATCTGACCCTATGAAAACTAGACCCCATGTCTCTTGTGTCTTCTTTCTCTCTTCTTTGCTTGAGTTTTCCATCGTATGTGTGACAACGTCATTTCCATGGTACTTTTATTTTTAGAAAACTCATTCATTTCCAACGAATCTTTTCTCGAAGATCTTTGCAAGCTTTTTGTAAAAATTGCATTCCCAACTTGAACACTCAATGAAATTTGTTTCCTTCATCATGGTTCCACAAAGAAAGAACTTGAGAAATTTCCTTCGAGGAGGGAGAAAATTTTTCTGTAGGAGAAACCTTGACCTTCCCCTTGCGAGGAGGCATTTTCTTCCTTTCAAATTACTTGATGAAGTGAAAATCTTTCAAAAGGATTCCTTGATGATAAATCAATTTGAAGAAAAAAATTTCTTTTACACTTTCAAGCAATGCGTTCCTTGAGTGGAACCCTCTTCTTTTGAAGGGTTCCCAAGGGATCCCTTTGAAAGCCTCCCAACTTGTTGATTGTCTGCATGACTATCTATCTATTTGCTTGCATGAATTATTTTTGTTTCTTAACATGTTTTATTTATGGATTAACATGTTGCTTTGCATGTGCACCTGTGAAGCTACTTTCTAGTCTGGCTCTACGAAGTTCCCTTTCACTGGGCATCCTTCATGAGAGAGAACTTGGGGGATTACTTCTTGCAGGTATGTGGGCCTGTAAGGTGCTTACTAGACCAGGCTTACTTCATGAGAGAGTACTTGGGGGATGCCTTCTTCTAGGTCTTTGGGCCTGTAAGGTGCTTACATCTAGCATGATTTTTTCATTGTTGATCCAAGGGCCTTCGGTGTACTTTGTGCAACTTTATATTTTTGTAGAGCTATGGAGTCATTTTTGTTTGAACCTCCTCAAGAGAGAGTACCTATGGAGTCCTTTTCCTACCCTGTGCTTTTCATTTCACCAGATTGTGGTCTGCTTCCTTGACGGTTCAGGTATACATTTCTAACTCTTCGATGTAATTTACAGAACACTCATCAATACTCATGCTCATTAAAGTGGGGGAAAATTGTATAGGCGAAAATTTACACCCCTCAAGAAAATTCCCCTTTCACATTCCCTCACCTTAGAAAATCAAATTCAAAGGTGAAATTCCACATCACCCACCTACCTTCCATCCACTTGGCATTTGTCTTGGGTGTCAGTGAAATAATATTTTCAGGGACACGAGCGTGGTGTACGAACATATACGCTACACACTTCCATCCTTGACAGATTCCCATGTCTAAAGTTGGTAGAGGTGTTACACTCCTCATTGGGGATGAATTGTAACATCCTCCTGTCGAACAACCAACCCAAAAATTGCATATTCTTCTCATCCCACCTTCAAAAAAATTTCTTCATTCATTCATTTAGGTGTCTTAGCAATTCATTCAACTTCTCAAGCACATTCTCATTCATTCCAGCATTCTAGCACTCCATTGTGAGCATTGCAACAACATTGACACTCCATCAAATCCACATTGTAAGTGTGAGGCCACAATAGAAGTTGCGAGATTGGAGTCTTGTGAGACCTCCCTTCACCACAGTTGCGGACCATGGTGGTTGTGACTTTTCCAAGTTTGTAGCTTGCATTCTCCCTCCATTGGCCTTGAGAGCCTTTGGGTGGAGGTGGTAATGCTTCAATCCTCTCCTTTATGATTTGATAGAGTAGTTTAGTATTTTTTAGTGTTCATTACACTTCCTTTATCTGCTTCATCGCATATTCTACTATGTTGTTTTCTTGTTGTCCATGGAGGTGGAAACACCTAAATGAGGGTCAGACTGAGGAAAACCCCTATACAACCCAAAAAAATTTCCCCTCTTATTTTATGTAGGATAATGTGTGTGTGGAGCTAGCTGGAAAACTGGCACTTGTGTGAGATAATATTCATCACCTTAGTCTTTATCTACTTGTTTTATTATTTCCACATTTACTTTATGTATTTTACCATTCTATCATTTTTGCTTAAGTCAATCAACTAGGTTGTTTAGTTGGTTATCTAGTATTTTTATTGCATCTTACATTTTCTAACCATATGGATGCTAGCATGTCGCATTTTTATCCCAGAATCATGCTGCCTTTCTTGAACAAAGAGTTGTCTAAGGTGCAGTATTGACTCCAAAAAATAGCTCACTTGTCCCCAACCTGAATTTTGGGTTTATAGAGTGATAAAATCATGCCATGGTGCTCTTCATTCTTGACCTCCATCTTGAAACACCCTTTAGAGTGAGGTAAGATAGGGCATCCCTCCACTCTCATCTCTCCTTGAACTGGATCGTTGACGTGGTTGGTCCCCCTCTCTTACAATTTATAATCATTATATGCTGGCACAATTGAAGAAACCCATTGAATGCACATGAATATAGAATTTTGAACAATCTATAGCAAAATTTTCTTTTGAAAACTAATCTTGCAGACCACCAAAACACAAAATACTACACAGTAGTGTGCATTCAACATTAATGATCATGCCTTTAAAACTACATGGCCATCACTTCACTTCCAGAGAAATGTGGAGCATCTCAACATGCCTTTATCAACACATTATTCTACCAAAGTACATACCAAAACTATATCACTTATAGATTTTATCGTAGAAGGTGTAATGAAAAATTCATAGAAATAATACCTTCACATCTCAAACATCTTATATTTTGAACCGTACGATAAAAGCTTGCACTGCAGAGGAATTCTGACCAAAATACCATGACTCTATCATAAATTATTCACCATGACTACCTTAACAAAACTTCTACAACATATCTCCATGTGTGGCACACAAAATAGGAATGATATAAATATAGGAATATAGGATACATATTGGAATAGGTGTACTAACCTTCACATCACACATAGATAGATCATAATTAATTCATCTAAATACATTTTTGACTATATCAATAGATGTCTCAACACTTACACTATCTCTGAAGTATATATAAACTTCATGAAACACACTTGAAATCAATGACAACACATTATGAGTTGACATAAATGACAAAACATATTGCCAAAACTTTAAAAATTTATTATCTAATCTTTCCTCGTATTTTATCTCAAAATGGCCACTAATGTAGATATTCCCATGGTTGAAAGGTGTGCAAGTTATCAAAACACCACCCTACATCAAAAAACCTTAACCTCGATCACAACCAACCCTTAGATAATAGCTATCCTCTAAAGCTCTATTTGACTACCCAAAGGCATGTACACAAATTATTATAACACCCGCCATGTTTACACATTGATGATTCATGGGTTTGAGTGCAAGATTGAGTGAAATTTGTTGGCATATTATTATCATTAATGTCAAAAGGAGATATCTGGGTGATGTCATGAAAGGAAGACTTAGTGGAATGAGTTATGGAAGAATTGTTGAAATAAAAGGAAATATGTTTGCAACATTGTGGTGCAAAGTTGTTTTGCATTTTGTCACAATTTTATAGAGGTTTCTTCCAAATGGTAAAGGCAGAATCTGTCTATAGATTTGACACGGGTTTTTTGAGAGCTTCTTAGAAATGTGAAGTGCAAATCCAGAGGATGTATAATGCGCCCAAAATCGAATTATTTGTGCTCTATGGTTGAATTAGGGTTTGGAAGATAAATCCCAAGGGTTTATAGTCATGATATTTGAACAATGTTTCTATTTTTATGGTGACTTGTAAATAGTGGTTGTAGGTTTCTTAAGTCATCACTTATGCTTATTACATCATGGGTGTGACCGTACCCTTTCCTATCTTTTAACATCCCAACAAATATTTCTAAAACTTTAATATTTCCTAAGTCTTCTATGAAATATTTTCTTTTGGCAAAGATCAATAGTGGTAGTTGAGGTAGCAATATCTAACGGCCTCCCCACTAGCATGTTGAGCATATTCTAGGTCCTGAATAAGTCTCATGGGATAGCAAGGAATGGTGGAGATATATCCACGAAGGTCAGATGATGATCGTGGATGTGTTTGGAGGATCCAATAGTGAGGAAGGTGATAAAGGTAGATGATATTAAAACTCACATCGTTGTTGTGAGTTACATGATGTAGACAAGTGGAAATAGCCCGCTAGCCTACTAAGATTCAATGTGCCCTTGGTCAAAGCTCATAGGCCATCTGGCTTAGGACACGTGTCTTGGTGGACCTCATGTATGGAAAGAAATGTATGAAGGAGATCTATGGTGGATATTTAATAGACTATTTATTTGATGCTTGGAATTTGAAGATGGGCGATAAGACATAGATCATAGGATCATGGTGTGAAGAACATATATCAACAACCTGAATTCAAAATGCTGAACTACAATGGCTGTGCCTATGTGTATAGGGGTTTTGATGTGAAATCAACTTTGTGCTCAAAATTAATTGGTCCAACTACACCAGTGACCAATATTAATTAAGATTTGATTAGGATAATGGTGACACAAAAAAAATAGAGCTTGATATCAAAATTAGATTGGATAAAGAAATGAATGCATTTAATGCATATCATATTACAAAGGTTTGTAGGTTACTATACTTAGAAAATTCACTAAAATTGTATAGAACATTGAGTTTGTGAGTGGATCGATGTTGAGAAAAGGTGTTGGAGAAACCCTAAGAGATGATAAATACATGTGAGAGGATCTTGAGGCAATTACAATATGCCAGTGCAAATGATGCATATATAATATTAATTTTTTTGGCTAAGTGTTGAAGAGTGAAGTTGATAAAGATATAGTGCAGAACATAGAAGAGAATTTTGTGCCCTTGAGGTGAAAAAAGAATGCACTAATGAATCAAGGTTAAGAACATAGAAGTGTGGTGCAAAGATGAGTGTGTGTGTTATAGAGGCTACGATAGAGAGTTGAGTAGCTGCAAATCAAGTTGCAACATTGAATTGTGTTCTTAGGAAGAAATTGTAATACTTGTGTTGTAAATCTGATTGGTGGGTGCAATCAAATGTTTGGGTAGGTGCTTCCTTAGGGCAGGTTCTCCTAAATTTGTAATAGAGATTTTGATTGTGAGGCTAGATTAGGACAGTAGCTCTTAGCAACATTTCTCACTGTGGTTTTTCTCATCTTGGGTTTTCCACGTACATCCTATGTTATGTGATGTTTGTGTGTGTGTCTGATTATGTTTCTATATCTTATATTTTGATCCGCACATAGGTCTTAAGGACTAAAATTTTAATATCTATTGATTCACACCCCTCTCAGAATATTGTTGTGTTCCAACAAAATCATCTAAGGATCATGACCAAAAACAATCTCACAAAAATAAATAATAACTCAATATATCATAAACATAGAATAAATGTGAACCCCTAAACCTGTAAATGCACAAGGCAACAAACATGGTTGGATGTTAGATCCAAATGCAATAAAAGCATGAGAGATTCCCCATGAAATCCACCTATTTAAAATACTATTAGGAAATGAAGAACAAAACTCAAATAATATAAAAGTAAATCCTAATTTAGCCAATAGATTGATGATCCCATGGGGGAATTGGTGCCAATGGAGTGTTGCAATTGGCCCTTTCCCAATTCCTAGGTTGCAATGAAGATGATCTAGAAATGGTCAAATATCCAAAGAGATTTGAGCGTAACCTTGATACAAATGTGAAAAATGGTGAATGCTTGGATGAAATGAGCAAAATTAGTTCTCAATTGAAGAGAGTAACTTTGCATGAAGATTGTGGATGATGATGGATTTGAGTATAGTAAGTTTACTCAAATTGTGGATGTTTGAATGAGAGGAAGAGTCTCTCATTTATAGATTTCCAAAATGGAAGAGAGAGGGATTTGGATGAATGTGAGATCATTCAACATCCAATGGCCAAGTGCCACTTGTCAAGATGTGAATGGTTGAGGAATGAGCACATTTTGGTCAATGTGCATGATAAATGCCATTGGATTCAAATTTGAATTTTGAATGTGACATGTGAGAGGGAAAGATAAATGGAGTTAATGTCACTTGGCTCAATGCACAAGGACATGTAAGAGGCATTGAATGTCTTTTGGAAGGACCAAGTCCACTTGGTATTTTTGAATTCAAATGAGGGAATATTCCCTTTTGATGCTTTGTGAGGGAAAATAGATGAATTAATAAATCAAAGTAATTGATTTATTGTGCAAGTTGCATTCTCTAGAGGATTTTAGTGAGAAAGATTAGCTTAATCCAGGATTTGATTAATTTAATGAGGAATTAGGAGATGTGACAATTTAGACTTAAATTTATGAATTGATTTAAATCAAATTGAGAGGAAATGATTAATTAAATAAATGATTTTGATTTATTTAACTAAGGAGGGATATGTTAGATTAAATTAAATAATGTTTTAATTTATTCAATTTAATAAGAGGACTTTAGAGAATTTAATCAAATAAAATGATTTATCTAATTAAATAGAAATGTAAGGTTAATTAAATTGAATTGATTAATTTAATCAAAGGTGGTGATAGACTTAATTAGATAAATGATGATTCATTAGATTAAGGGATAGAATTACGATGAAATGTTGAGAGTGTGATTTCAGAGGAAATGATGTTAGTGACTAGGATCAAGTGTGCCAAATCGGAAATGTACATTTTCCATGTTTACATTTTGCCCCTCTTTGAAGCAATGTACTTGTTGCATTGATTCAAAGAATAAACTACTGTGATCAAAGTTCAATTTTTTTTAATTTTTTGATTGCCCCACTGTTGCCCCAGGGAGAAGGATTATGCTGGTATATTGCCCCCTCGAGAGATCGAGCGGAAATGTATGATTTTTCGATCGAGATCATGATAAAATGCAAGAGGAGTGGTTCTATTGATCACATGACAAAAGATAATTCTTTGATGTAGACAATTTTGGTGATGTATAGACAGCCATTGGCCGTGGGTAGCCTCGTGTATATTTTGATACAACATACTGATTTTAGATAGAAATGTCAGTAAAGATAGAAGAATAAGATGGATGGAAGGAGGATCCACACGAGTTACCATTATTACCAATGATGATGAGGTATTGCATTGCTAGGAATTGGGATTTTCAAAGGGCTAATTACATTATGTTTGATAATAGACATAGGTACGATGCATCAAGGTATAAAGGACCAGGATGGCATGGTACCTAGTGTGATGGACTTTGACTTGACACTCAGATAGGAATATTCTTGTTCACACTTAACATACATACTTTATTCAGGATGTAGTTTAGAAATTCTAAACATCTCGGACCAAAACACAAAAAAGCAAGCTTTTCTATGTGGTCAACAAGATACCTAAAATATCCTCCCTACAAACCAAAAAAAATATGCACAACTAAGTTATTTTACAAGCGTATCCCATAAGCATAGCAGATAGAAAGATAATGATCATTTCCCCATTCCTTTCTCTCTAAACCTGTTTTGTTTAGGAATGATCGAGAGGTCCTTGAAATGAGCACAAAATAAGATAAGCCGATAAAAGACCAAATAAAGCAAACAAACAAGCCAATGTTCTTCATACTGCTAGCCAAGGCTAAACTACTATGAGGTAATTGATGCTTATGTCCATCGTGGGAAGGATTCATCCTAGGACATGCAGTGATCAGGGTTTTGATGGGACTGATTTGGGTGATAAGCTATTGATACTCCGAGTTGACCAACTTTCTTGCTTACTGACTTAGACTTTCAAGACTCTGGTGATTTAGAGTGTTCACTTTGGAACCTACTAAACTTGCTTTTGAGTGACTCACCAAAAGGTGACAATGACGATTGAATTTATTATGAGTGAGACGATCATGGGTGAAAGTGAGATGAAATGGATGCACCATTTTGGATTTTTAGATATTTTGAGGCTGTTTTTGGTATTTTCACATTTTTCATTTTTTTTGGCATTTTCGAGGTTTATGATGAAGAGACTAACTTAAAGACCTATCCTAGGGGTCTCAGGAGTTGATCTGTAGATTAGCCTTGCCTATGTTATATACGCAGAGATCACGCAATTCGAATAACGATAGACTTGATGATGATAAGATGGAAAAATGGATTGCCATTTTATTGTTTGAAGGACTGACGTAAGATGCAAACTAGATGGGCAAACAAATTGCCAATGCGATGGACGCCTAAAGGACTGACCTAAATGTAGAGTATATGGGCAAACAGATTGCCAATGTGATAGACGCCTAAGGACTGACCCTAAATGTCTCGGGGGATTACCAAAGATCATCCTTGCCTACGTTCAAGCTCAGATATGATGTAGTTCGACAAGGTGAAAAGCTAACAAGACTCAATGATGAATTTTTTGAAGACTTTTCTTGAGATTTTGACATGTTTTTGGATTTTTAAATGATTTGGATGTTTTTGATTTTCAAATTTTTTCTGATGTTTTTGGATTTTTCGCATGATTTTGACGATTTAGATATGGATATGTGATGATGATATCAGTGCTTTGTTTTTTGGGATTTTGTTGAAAACCAAGCTTAGTGTTGATTGATTGGATTGATGGATTGATTGTTTGACTAAGTGAGTTAATTCAAATAAAAGTGATAATGCACTTGTAAAATCTAGGAAGTTGTGTTATCCTAGAGTAAACTTGTACAAAAGAGGATGGTTTGACTAAGTGTGTTAAGTCAAACGAGGTGGTTTTGGATTCAATAATTTGGCTAAGTGTGTTAAGCCAAACAAGATAATAATGGAATTGTAAACCTAAGGAAGTTGTGTTATCCTAGAGTAAACTTGTGCACAAGATGATAGTTTGACTAAGTTTGTTAAGTCAAACAAGGTGATAGTTGATTGGATTTGATTGATCAATGATGAAGCTTGATTTGGAACAAAATAGCTTTGATGTTTTGATGTGACATTGAAGTACACATTAGATGCAACTGATATTGATTGTTTTGATTGATGTTCGATGAAAGATAAAACTTGATAAGGAACATCTTCTTGTCAAAATATGCCATGGGCTAGTGATTTGGATTTTTGGCTCACAAATGCTTTGACCAGTTTGATTTCACGTTTGCTAATGCTCGGATCACCACATAAGCTGGAGGATATAGATCAAGATTTATTCTCGAAGCAAGATGTAAATATCTGCTCCTAGTGTCTAGCAATGTTTGAACGGTCGTGGGTGGATTCTTGGATAGATGGATGAATGAATGGATATGGATCATCTTGTGATAAGATAAGGTGTTCAAAAATTAGATGCGCCTTTGGATAGTGGTTCAAGGTTTAGATAGCATTGGGTAGGATGGGATCAATGAAAATGACCCATGTCAAGATGTTTACCATAAGCAAGTATAAAGTGTTCCCCAAACCATCATCAAGATCAAGATAAGGTAGATAGATGGTAATGGATTGGATAAATGGTTCATGGATGAACAAATTTATGTTGGCTTTATTATGGATGTGATAAGATGCTTTCTTCTGAACTGGCACACGTAGATGCTTGATTCTACACATGATGCCTATTTTCCAATTTTTCATCATGGTACTTGTCCAAAGTGCCACCAAAGCGGTTTTCACTAGAGGACGAATTTTCTCTTTACTGTTTTCAATCCTTTTTCTTATTTTTTTGGATTTTTTTATTTTTTGATTTTTTTGTATTTTCTGAGAGATTTTAAGTTGATGCTAAACCAACTGGTGGTGCTAATGTTGATTCTTCTTTCATAACATGCTATCGGTATCCTTCTTGAAGAAGTTGTCTTGCCAAGATACGTGCATTTGAATGCAACTTTTGAGATCCCTGATTTGCTTTGCTGATACCGGAGTTAACTTTGTCTTTGTGCGCACATTGTGATAGAGTGCCTTCTGAATCCTTATGATGAAGGGTTGTTGCCAACACATGCTCAATGTGAGAATTCGATATCATGCGTGGAGGCATGGCTGGAGTGTGTTTAGGAATAATGGATGGATTGGTTGATAGTTTGGAACCTATTACTCTCCATACTTGGGAAGATGAGCAATGATGGGTGGATATGGAAATGTGCATGGAATTAGGACCAAATGCTTGATACACTTTGTATGTCCCTCGAGAAGCTTTATTTTTCCTTTGTGGACTTATTTGATGGATACTTTTCCATTTTTGATTTTTCCCCATAGTTTCTTTGACTAATGGAGTATGATAGGGATAATATTTCTTTGTATTTTTTGGTATCCATATGTATTTGATTTTTCCTTCATGATTCTTAGCTTCTTTCACTTTGATAACATTCTTCATGATTTGATTCAAATATTTATTTTGATGTTGGTCCCGATTCATGGATGGGGTGATGGGTGGATGAGGATTCATGATGTGGCTAGTTGTAGTATTGGCATTGACTTCATCATAAGGATCCTTTGTGCTCCCTATTTTGATGTTTGCTCGAGACGAAGTCGCCCCCAGTTTTCTAGAACTATCACTGATATGTTGAGATCCCTTGATTGTTGAATAATGAAGGCCTTGACGCTTAGGATTGCCAACAATTTGCACTAGTTCTAGGATACCCTGTTCATGTAGGCCTGATCCTCTACCTTGATAATTCATCTGCTGAAAATTTTTATTTGCCATAGGATATGATTTACCTTGGAAACAAGGTGTTGCTCCTTCTCTGCTCTGTGGTGGATCTTCAAAGGTGACAACTCTTGCATTGATAAGATAGTTTTCCCTTACAAAGGTGAGTGATCCAAGTTTATAAGTGATAGGATCTTCCATAAGTGGGATGAATGCCTGATTGATATCTTTAGCTTGATCTTGTGAGATATCAGATTGTAGTGCTTCTTCAAGAAGTGTTGATGCTTTACTATCCACACAAAAGTCTTCCTCATGATCCATTTTTGATATTATTTCACATGAAGTTTCTGATTCACAACTTATGTAGAAGCCTTCTTCATGACCCATTTCTGATATGTCTCTGCATTTGTCTATATCTTGATCATGTGTACAAATGTTAAGAGTATGAGACTCTTGTTCCTCAGTAAGAGTATGAGACTCTTGTTTTGAATGACGATCATCTGCATGCCCATCCAAAGAAAGCATCTTATGGGTAGATGGAGGAGTATCTTGTATAGATAGGAGAGTGCCCATTACCTCATTATAGTATCTTGAGTATAAAAATTCTCGATCTTGGTTAATGTCAGAATTTCTTTCAACATGCTTTGGATCAAGTTCTTGACATGGGTTAATTTCAAAGGATGGATTGCTTTCAAAGGGTTCTTGGACATCGTCATTGGGAAGTGGATCAATATTCTCTTGAGCTTTGAGTGGATTTGGATAAAATGGTGAGTTAGGGATTCCTTCAATATCTGTAACCATGAGGTCAAAGGATGTCAATATGTCTTGGGAAGGAACATTGCTAGACCTTGGTGATAGATTTTGATTATGCTTTAGAATAAGTTCTTGAGATATGTCCTCTAACTCATAAGGTGATGTAGAGACATTTTCAATATGATCATTGGTGGATGGATCATGGTTTATGTCAATAGGATCAAATAACATCAACACTCCGTGAAATAGATCTTTGTAGGAGGGGTCTTGATCATGACTAAAAAAAATGGCTCTTGATGAACACTGATTTGATCATTGGATGAGGTGGAAACATCGTCAAGGTGTTCATTGATGGATAGGTATTGATCATTGTTTTCAACAATTTTGGTGGGAACTTGTTGCAAGCTTTGTTGAGCAAGTAATTCTTTCATTTTCTACTAAGCCAATAATGCTTGTTGTTGGTCATGTTGTTGTGCCAACAATGCTTTTTTTTAGGCTTGTTGTTGAGCTGCTTGTTGATGGATTGCTTGCAATAATGCCCTGAATTATGTTTGCTCATGTTGAGCCTAGTGCTGGGCTTGAGCTTGAGCCTATGCTTGTTGGGCTACTTGAGCCGCTTGCGCAACTTGTGTAGCTTGTTGGGCTTGGAGTGACTTTTGGCAGGCAACTTGTTGTGCGTCTTGCAACATAATGAAGAACGAATTTATCATTTTGTGTTTTAGCGGTGGTGGCGGTGGATTGGGAATAGTGTTGATTGTTGGGGTGAGCAGAATAGTCTCATTTATTGCCAAGCTTTGAGTGGTGAATGGTGCGATTGAGATTCTTGGTCTTTGAGACATTTGAGGAATGATAGATGTGTTAACCATTGGGGTTGCTTGGATGGTTGCCATTTTTTTTTGCGATATTGTTGGAAAAATGAGAGGATTTGGTATGATATTTTGATTTTGCACAATAGATTGAAATTGAAAATTTTTGTGGTTGAGAATCATATTGCCTTGATTTAGGTAACTTTTATTTTGCATGGTGTTACCTTCACTTGGATCAATACCTAGAGTCATCAACATATTGCTTGGATTTTGAACAACATTAATGGGATTTGCAAACATGTCTACCCAAAATTTTACCAAGTGTGGATTTGAAATGGTCATGTTTGGTAAAGTTGCACTTGGCATGTATGGATTTGGTGTGATAATGTTGTTTGGAAAGCTCATGCATTGAGCATTTGGTTGATAGATTTGCAAATTTGGATTTGGATTTAAATCTACCATTGGGAAAGGTGTTCCAAACTTTGGATTGGGCATACTCACATTCATTGTAATTTTGAGGTTTGGAGGAGATAATGATGCCATGTATAAATGTGAGTTTCGATAATCAATTGGCTTTGTGAGACTTGGATAGTTTGGTTGACTTGGATTACTCATGATGTATGAGTCGAGTTTGAATTCAATGTTTTTCTTGTGTTTTGACCTTGTTGCAAGAGTCAACCTCTAAGGTGATTAGGATCAATGATGAGATGAAGGATGAAAGGGGTGAATGATATGGGTGTTTAAACTTTTAATAATTTTGGATTAATGCTAGACTTTAGGACTTGGTTTGATTTGATAGTTTGGCTAGGTGTGTTAAGCCAAACAAGATGATGGTAAACTTGTAAACCCTAGGAAGTTGTGTTATCCTAGGGAAAACTCGAATAAAGAATGAATTGGCTAAGTGTGTTAAGCCAATCAAAGTGATCATGAACTAGTAGACCTCAGGAAGTTGCGTTATCCTAGAGGCAAATTTGTTCAAGAAGATTGATAGTTTGACTAGGTGCATTAAGTCAAACAAGGTGATTTTTATTTTCTAAAAGTCTAGAATAAGTGATGTTGCAAAGTTCCAAAAGTCGTTGGTGAGATGGAAATTTGATTGATGTTTGGATGGATGGAGTGTTTTGACTTGACCCTAGATGACCCTATGAGGACTTACTTACAAGACCAAGGTGATGAAGAACATGCTTTTCCCTAGGAGTAATTCAAACCAAAAGACCAATGTCTACATGGAAACCAAATGACTCAAAAGGGACCAAGCACATGTGTGGTTCAATTATCTTTTATCTTTCTTAGGTTCGATTACTTTTGCCACAAACACTTTCTTGATTATTATTTTCAAACTGAATGTCTGATACCCTAATTTTCTTTCATCCCAAAAAGTGCATTATGTGGAAATCAAGAAAATCAAGGCAAAGGTTTCCTAATGTTTAACCTTATAAAAAACAAATGATGATAGAATCCAAGCTCTTAGAAACCTCTAAGGATAGAATCCCTAGGGAAAGCAAGAGTGCTTAAATTCGTCAATGGTATTTGTCTCCTCAAAGGGGTTTAAAATTTGAAGGTCTTGTGAATGTTCATTTTGCAAAATTTTTGAGGACCAAGCAATGTGTTCTTTTCTTTCAAGCACTTTTACAATCCTAGGATGATGAGGCAATATCTTATTGGGTTCCCACTTGGATAAATCCAGTTGCACATATCTTGTGCGGATGGCTAAATGCTTGACCACACTGGCTCCCCTCCACAACACACACTTCTCGAGTCAGCAAAGCATTAGTACCCATGAATCTCCCATGGCATACTTTCCATCTCTACAACAAAACCGCATGTATAACATGGGGCGGCTTCAAAGGACATGACCTTTTGCACCAAAAAGATAGACAAGGTTTTGATTTTTTTCTAAACAAAAGGTTCTAATGTGGGCATTCCGTTTGTGGGGGATTATCCAACATCAGCGAGAGTCCATTGTTGTCCATCCTGTCAGAATAATCCTCGTGATTCTTGAACTTTCCTCAAGAATCCACACTTATATATCGGTTGGAAGTCGCTTGGCTTTAGCGTGTTCCCGATTGGGTCATTCCCTTGGGTGAGTACTTTTTCCCACAAGGTAGGCCCTCTAAGATAAACAATAGAGAACAAAAATATTCATAGTTCGATCAACCTTTGTTTAAAAACAAAAGGAGAACACTCACAATAAGTCTATTCACACTCGTATGTTTTGTTCATTTGTTAAGTTCCCAAATTGAAATGTGGAGGCAATCTTTTTAACAACCCAATATCACAAAAATATTTTTGATTCTCAAGATTGCAATGAAGCGTGAGAGAAGCACATACAAATTTTAAATAATATTAACTTGTGAAAAATATTGCAAAACATTGAAAACACTTGTTCATTTTAGACCTCAAAGCAATGATGAATTCTTTTTAAGCACCAAATGAAATGTGAGATTGTCTTGTTCAATTTTTAACCCTTTAAACAAAATCTAGTATGTTTGTCTAAAGTTCTTTTTAACCCTTTGGAAACTTTTGGAAAGAAATTTGATTTTGTTTATTTTAGAACCCAATGGAAATTTAGTGTCATAAGATCAATGAACTTATCAAATTCTTTAAAGAGTGTTGAAAAACACTTTAGTGTATAAAAACACTTTGTATAACATAAAAAGTATGGTGTTATATAAAAAAATTGCTTGTTCTTTTTAACCCAAAGTAAATCTAGTGTTGCTAAAGCATGAAAGTAACAAACTTCTTGAAAAGGGATTATAAGTTCTCCCAAAAGTGTTTAAAAACACTTGATACAATGAGATTTCAACAATTTTTTAGATTTTTCCATTTTTGGTAACTTTGCATGCATGACTTTGAGAGTCCTATTTTTTACCAAAAACTACCCAATACTAAGACATGATGAATTGCCAACTAACATTTGAAATTGGGAACATGGGTTTTGAGTTATTACCAAAAACAACTTTCAAAAAATTAGGAAAAAACACTAAAATTTCATTTTGAGGGCCAAGATGAAAGTTTCAAGCCCCAAAAATGTGCCAAAATTGCCACCGACCTATCCATACACAACCTCATAAAGAAACCACCTGTCAAATTTCAGCAAAAACCCACATCCGAGTCAAAAGTTATGACCTCAGGAAGTTTCCTGCAAAAAAAAAAGTTAAAAAAAACCAAAAAATTGAGGAGTGGTGCAGTTTGTAAAAACGGAACAGTTTGGGTAAAAAGTAGCGCTATATAGCGCCGCGCGGTTGACTTTGGGTGGCGCTTTGTAGAAACGAAAAGTGCAAAAGCGGCGCGACAGAGGTAAGCGACATAGTTTGGAAGAGGTCAAGTTTGAAGTTTCAAATTTTTTCAGGTGGGTAAGCAAAAACGGCGAAGTTTGGATGAAACGCGGTGCGATATGGCGTCATGGTGCTGAAAGCGGTGCAATATGGCGTTGTGCGGCGTAGTTAGAAAATTAAAAAAAATAGGCGGGGAGAATCCGTGGCGAGGTTTGAAAGTTTTGCGCGGTTTGATATAGTGTCGTGCCTCTAAAAGCGGTGCAATATTGCAACGTGGCTCTGGAAGTGGTGCAATATGGCATCGCGTGGCGCAGTTTTCCTGTGTCCTGCAAAGAAAAGTTAAAAATGCCGAAATTTAAAAAAAGACGTGATTAAATGCTTGAATTACCCTCCCTCTAGTGCCAAAATGTGAACCCTTAAACCTGCAAATGCACAAGGCAACAAACAAGGTTAGATGTTAGATCCAAATGCAATACAAGCATGAGAGATTCCCCATGAAATCCACCTATTTAAACTACTATTAGGAAATAAAGAACAAAACTCAAATAATATAAAAGTAAATCCTAATTTAGCCAATAGATTGATGATCCCATGGGGGAATTGGTGCCAATGGAGTGTTGCAATTGGCCCTTTCCCAATTCCTAGGTTGTAATGAAGATGATTTAGAAATGGTCAAATAACCTTGATACAAATGTGAAAAATGGTGAATGCTTGGATCAAATGAGCAAACTTAGTTCTCAATTGAAGAGAGTAACTTTGAATGAAGATTGTGGATGATGATGGATTTGAGTATAGTAAGTTTACTCAAATTGTGGATGTTTGAATGAGAGGAAGAGTCTCTCATTTATAGATTTCCAAAATGGAAGAGAGAGGGATTTGGATGAATGTGAGATCATTCAACATCCAATGGCCAAGTGCCACTTGTCAAGATGTGAATGGTTGAGGAATGAGCACATTTTGGTCAATATGCATGATAAATGCCATTGGATTCAAATTTGAATTTTGAATGTGACATGTGAGAGGGAAAGATAAATGGAGTTAATGTCACTTGGCTCAATTCACAAGGACATGTAAGAGGCATTGAATGTCTTGTTGGAAGGACCAAGTCCACTTGGTATTTTTGAATTCAAATGAGGGAATATTCCCTTTTGATGCTTTGTGAGGGAAAATAGATGAATTAATAAATCAAAGTAATTGATTTATTGTGCAAGTTGCATTCTCTAGAGGATTTTAGTGAGAAAGATTAGCTTAATCCAGGATTTGATTAATTTAATGAGGAATTAGGAGATGTGACAATTTAGACTTAAATTTATGAATTGATTTAAATCAAATTGAGAGGAAATGATTAATTAAATAAATGATTTTGATTTATTTAACTAAGGAGGGATATGTTAGATTAAATTAAATAATGTTTTAATTTATTCAATTTAATAAGAGGACTTTAGAGAATTTAATCAAATAAAATGATTTATTTAATTAAACAAAAATGTAAGGTTAATTAAATTGAATTGATTAATTTAATCAAAGGTGGTGATAGACTTAATTAGATAAATGATGATTCATTAGATTAAGGGATATAATTATGATGAAATGCTGAGAGTGTGATTTTAGAGGAAATGATGTTAGTGATCATGATCAAGTGTGCCAACTAGAAATGTACATTTTCCATGTCTACAATAAAAATGAAACTTCATTAGATAAATAAATTTCATAACACATCCTCATATGTGTAGTGAATAATCTAGGGAAAACACATAGTATATGATATACACAAGTATAACTTTAGCTCTCATTACATGAAGTCAAATAACTATACAATCTAGAAGCATAAATACAATCAATGATATAAGAATAATGTGAGGGCATATAAAATATAGTCTCTGATAGCCACCAACCCTCACATTCATTCACAAGTCAAGAGACGAGAACATGGCTTAGGCACTTTTCCACCCAACCATGAAGCTTACACTTCTCCAAAATTATTCCTACTCGAAGAACACCCAACCTTGCATGAAGTACATAAAATATTGGAAACAAAAAATAGGAGGGAATCCTAATGCAATTTGATATATTTGCACACATTTCTATTATGAATATGTAGTGTCCTACTATCAGAATATCACATAGAATCATATAAATAAATGTGCTAGGTACATTCCATCTATTTCAATGAACATATGGCTTTGGACAAAGCACTAGAATAAATTGGTAGATCTTGAAAAGAGGATCAACCTTCTCCATTGGTCCATATTCGACACCCTATCCTGAAAGGTAAACTAGATCACACAATAACATGCATAATTATCACAATAATAAATAAATACTCTTTTTTTATTTCATTCAAATGATTATATGAACACCTTTCATTATTTTAATATTTTCATGCATAATGAATGCAACTATATATTTGACATGCAACCCACTTTTGAAATGTAACTTGACTATTGACATGCAAATTTGATCTTGTTTTGTTGAAAGAGAGATCTTAGGTCTAATGCATAGAACACTAAAACCAATCCTTTTCAAGAGAACATTAGAATACAAATCAACAAGGTGATTGGATTGACCTTTAGCCATGAATGTGAGTCAATCAGACGCAAATCTAATCCTTTTGAGCCTTGAAAATTGATTGAAATTGAGTTTCTTTAATTAACATAATTAAATATATGCCCTAATCTATAAATATAATATTTCAACAATAGAGAGATGGTAATTAAAAAATTTGACAACAGATTCAAGAAAAGAAGAGTTTTGTGCACTTTTCCTACAAGTTTGAAGCCGATTTGGCAAGACTAAGTCACCCTAGGTGACTATGTCGTTGTAAGCTTTTTCTAGATCTAAAAACTTGGACCTGTAACACTTTGTTTACTCTTTGATTCCTACTTTGCAAATTTCTATCTTTGGATTTGGACCTATAATAAATCTACAAAAGAGATTGTGGGGGTGGCTATATAGGAGTTTTCCTCAGTCAAACCCCTATTTTAATATTTCCACCTCCACAAATAGCCAAAGATTTGATTGATAAAAATGTGTGTACTCTGAACCTTAAGTGCATTTAAGGTTGTAATGTGATAAAATTTATCAAAACCCTACTCAAGTCAATTAGAGAAGGATTCCTATATGATAATGATAAGATCTACCAAAGAGAGTAAAAATACCCTTAGGAAATATGAAACATAATGATACATTGCTATAGGTTGCAAGTAGAATAATGCTTAACAATGAGAACACTTAGAAAAAAAGTCATTAGATAATAGAAAATAGCCAAGAGCATTTCCTAAACCTAAAATCCATCATTTCCTTCTATTTCCATCAAATTTCAATGATGGAATAAGACTTGATCAAATATGTAATAAAGCTTGAAGACCTACAAATTCAAATGTATTTGGCAGAGTGTAGTGATCTATTTCTTCTTCTTTTTCTCCAAAATTCGAATTAGCTTTCGAATGGTGAAAAGACTAGGTATTTATAGGAATTTAATCTAATTTCCCAAAACATAGATCTCGATATACGATTTTGGACATTTTAATTTCAAATAATAAAATGTTGACATCGACATATTTGAATTTGGAGAAAAAATAGGGGGACTAAGTTACCTTGTGCGACTATGTCCTAGCCTTATTTTTTGGAAATTAAGGTGACATGGAAAATTATTAAATGAATGCATTTTTTATGCTTGAAATTTATTGACAACTATTTAAAATGGGCCACAAAATGCATAATTTAGGAAATTATGGCCTAATTAGGGAGTGTTGAAAATGCATTAATGAAAGGGTCACCAAAGTAGTTCCAAAATAAGTGTGAAATTAAATGATCTCCTAAAAGGGAGTACAATTTACGATGCTACATTTAGCCCCCACTTTAGCAACCATATGATACCAAGTGTATATGAAAGATAAAGTACATGAAGTAAATCATATTGCAAAAGGATACTCAAAAGAATATTATGAATCATTTATAAAATGGAAGAATAAAGCCCACAACATAGTCATTTGCAAAACCACAAAATTAGGAACCACATCCTACAAACTCAAATCCTTAGACATTCAAAGATCACATTGTACCTATAAATAAATTTGTTAGCTTCAATACTTCTAAGGAGAATGAAATTTGAGGGTAGATGTATGCGCATTGATTTCTCTTTCTTTATGGAGGTGGAATTAGGGTAGAAATATAACCACATTGAATCAGTAAGCTTGGTTGATAGAGATTATTGTGATAGGGTCGTGGAAGCATAAAACCAACTATCAAAAAATATGTCATGAATGGGAACATGTATATGAATTCAATGCAACAAATGATATCGAAATCAAAGTTATCTAGCCCCTATTATGATGAGTTGAATGATGTGTTAAACCTAATTTTAACTATATGCTATAGAAAAATTGCCTTTTTGACCATCATTTTCACTTTTATTGTTTGAAGGTTTAGAGAAGGATACCATTACACCAAGGAGAAAGGATTCCAATATGATGATTGTATCATCCCCCAAGGCTCGAGAGCTTATGAGAAGATTCTATGCAAGGCATGATGGTATGAGGAGTGAGTTGCTTTTTTATTTTCCTTATGATTTATTTCATTATTTTGTGTGGTTTTCATGTATTTTTCAAAATTTATGGTGAAAATTTTTAGTTATGGTGATAGTGTCCCAAAATGGAAAAGCTATGGAAGAAGAACTATTGCAAACTGAGAAGAATGAGACTTGGGAACTTGTCCCAAGACCAAAAAACAAAAACATAATTGGGTCTAAGTGGGTGTTTAGAAGCAAAATGAATGAGAATGGAGAAGTGGTAAGGAAAAAAGCAAGGCTTATGTGTAAAGGCTATTCACAAGTTGAAGGAATAGATTTTGAAGAAAAATTTTCCCTGGTGGAAAGAATGGAAGCTATTAGGATGTTTTTTTTATCTTTTACAGTAGATAAGGATTTCAAATTTTATCAGATGGATGTGAAATATGATTTCTTGAATGGAGAGTTGGAAGAATAAGTATACATGGAACAACCAGAAGGATTTCAATTATCAGACAAACCTAATATGGTCTACAGATTGAAGAAGGCATTGTATGGATTGAAGCAAAATCCTAGAGCTTGGTATGCAAGTCTGGATAAGTATTTGATACAACAAGGATTGAATAAAGGTAATGTAGATAGTAACCTTTAATTTAAGTTTGAAAAAGATCAAGTCTTGATTGTATTTGTGTATGTTGATGACATAATTTTTGGAGGCAATGAGGCTATGTGTAGGAATTTTGTAGAAGAAATGTAGAAAGAGTTTGAGATGGCTATGTTTGGGGAGATGAATTTATTCCTTGGGCTACAAATCAATCAAACAAATAAAGGTATATTCATTTCACAATCAAAGTATTTCAAAGAGATGTTGAAGTAGTTTAGAATGAAATAATCCTATGGTTAAAGGTTCCTATGGTTACTAGTTGCAATATTAGCAAGAATGATGAATCCCCTAAGGTTGATCAGAGAATGTACAAATCAATGATTAGTGGACTGCCATATCTAACTACTACTAGACCAAATATCATGCATGTAGTTTGTCTTGTGGCTATATTTCAAAAAGATCCTAGAGAGTCACATGTTGCAGCAATGAAGAGGATATTTAGATATTTAAAGGGCACTCTAGATTATGGCTTATGGTATCCAAAGGATACTAATTTCACCTTGAATGCTTACATAGATGCAGATTGGGCTGGTTGTGTGGATGATAGAAAAGTAAAAGTGGTGATCCATTTTTCTTGGATGTAGATCAGTGTCATGGCTAAGTAAGAAACAAGATTCAGTTTCTTTATCTAATGTAGAGGCTGAGTATATTGTAGCAACATCTTGCTGCACACATGTGTTGTGGATGAGGAAAATATTAAAGGATATCAGAGTGGTGTATGATGAGTCTATTTATATATTTTGTGACAATACAAGTGCAATAAACATTTAAAATAATTCAGTGATGCATTTAAGGACAAAACATATTTCAATAAAATCACTTTCTAAGAGAGAAGGTTGTTGACAATGAAGTGAAGCTTGAATATGTTCCTGCAAAGGACAAGATTGCCAATATATACACTAAGGCTCTTCCTAAGGATACTTTTGAGTATCTTTGTGAGAATTTAGGGGTTATTTCCCCTCCTTCTTTGAATTGGATGCATAAGGTGATGCATCAGTCTAGTGGATCTCAAGATTCACTTTTGCACTGATTTTAGTGGCTACCTCCTAGGGGGGTAGGTAGTGGCATTTATTATGTGGTTTAGGTCAGTGTGTATTCCTAAGGTAGGTAAATGTGTGTTCCTAAGGGGGGGTATACATAATAGTAAAGGAAAGTTGTTGCAGAGTAGTTGTAAGCAGTATGTTTTATGACAAAGGAAAAGAATAAAACAATACAAAAATTATGTCCTTTGCCATTGATGTCAAAGGGGGAGAGAGGATCATATGAAAAAGAGAAAGTTATCAGGGGGGAGAGAATCATATGGAAAAGAATAAGTCATAAGGGAGAGAAATATTCATGAGAAGTGATATCAAAGAGGGATAAAATAATGCATAAACAATAATCTATTCAGAGGGAGTAAAGAGAAAAGGAAATAGATATGTACAAAGCTATTATGTCTTTGATGGTTTTTCACATCATGTGTTTCCATCAATGAAAAAGGGGGATATTGTTGCAAGAATGTGTAGATTGGTGTTGTCATTGATGTCAAAAATCTTGTGTTGTCATTGATGTCAACAAGATTGTGTTGTCATTGATGTCAACTATATGTGTTGAGGGAGATTAGTGTTGAAGATGAATAGTTGGTGTTGTTTATGCTTTGATTTGTTCCATTATGTTGTCATCAGTTCAACTAATGATGTTAACCTCTACTGATTCTATAATAAGATTATATATATGGATGCAATAGTGTTGAAGATGTTCTGGATATGTCTTTGGTGCTTGGTTTCCAATTGCTTTTGAGAAAATTTGATAAAAAGAGGAAACAATGTGTTGTAGTGTTATTCTAGGTTAAAGAGAGATGCTCTAGTTTTTCTCTGAATTTTTTCTAGGTTGAAGATATAGATATGTTGGTGATAGGTGTTCAAAGGTGTTATATTCAAGAGATGTTATGTTGGATCATCATACAGTAGAAGTTGTGTTCACCAGTGTGTGACTGTGCATTGTAGAGGTGTTTGGGAGAAATGTTTCTTCTACACGTTTATTTGTAGGTATGATTTAGGTCTTGTGATTTTGAAGGAGTGTTTATGGTTTTGGTAGTTTAACTCAATCCAGAGGATTTGAGGTTTGGTGATTTCAAAGAGTTTTTCAAGTAGCAGTATATGGCAGAGTTGTCTAAGTGTATTGGGTTTGTGCATTCTTCAAGTGAAAGTTGTTGTGAAGGAGTTTGTTGGATCTCAAGATGTTTGAGGAATATTATAGATTATGTTCAAGTGTGGTGTGTGGTTTGTAAGTCATCCTTTGGTTTGAGGAAGCATGCACTTCAATGTTTATTGGTGTTTGCATTGGTAACGACTGACCTGGCTTTTAAACTAATGTGAAGGAAAAATATTGTTTGTGGTAGTGTGTGGATGAGTGTTGTTGTTGATTTGGGTCCCAATTAAGTTTTGATGTGGTCTTCATCCACTTCTATATACCATGAAATTGTTTTGGTGCCGACCTAATTTTAATTTTCACATTTTATGTACATAGCCAATGCTATGCCCTTAATATTAGAGTAGATCGGGTTATGAATAGTCAGCTTGTGGCTATATTGACTCATAATTAAGTCATATTATCATTATTTTATTAGGTTGGTATAGGGCTTATATAGGGTTATCTAAGTTGGCCTAGGTGGTATCCTAGGCATAAATAGGTATATATAGGAGGTTGTGAGTCTTATTTCATCATCGTATTATGAATTGTGTTCTCATTGGAGATATTTGGAGGCTTTCCCCTCAAAGTGGCTTGTTATTCTCAGCTATTATTCAGTATTTGCAGAATATTTTCCATAATATTCTTGTATTATGCAATTTATTTCATTACAAGTGGTATCAGAGCATGATCTTGGCACCATAGAGGCAATGTTTCTTCTCAATATTGGAGGTGATTTTTGGGAGAGCATATCTTCCAGATTTTGGAGATTTTTTTAAAGTTTTAAAGGGTTTTTGAAGACCATATTTAAGAAGCTAGAATCCAGATTTCAAAGTAATTGGGGCAGATTTGAGTGAATTATTGTAAAATTAGGGTTTTTGCACAATTTATTTGGAATCCAAATATTTCTCACATACTACCAAATTGGAGCCTGATTTTTATTGGGTTTTTGAAGATATTATAGAGGATTATACAATAATTGTTTTAGAGAATTTTAGTTTCATTTGTGTGATTTATTGTAAAAAAAAAATTACCATCATGACGGGGCCTATAATAAGAGGCAAAATGAATGGTATCACACCGGAGAAATCTTCAGAGAATGAGGAAGTAGAAAATGACGATTTTAACCCTAAGGATGAAATAAACAAAGTCAAGGGTGATATTTAATCATTAGAGAGGAATATTATGGAAGAAATGGGTGAATTGAAATCATTTATTCAAGGTATGTGGTGTAAGGGTAAAGATTCATCTCATAAGGTGGAAGATAATGCTTTTGTTGGAAATGAATTCCTTGATCTTGATTGGGGTTTCAAGAAGGATCATTCATTTAATAATCATATACCAAGGAAATTCATACCAAAGTTGGATATGAGAAAGTTTGATGACAAGGATCCAACCAATTGGCTATGTCAAATGGAGCAGTTCTTTGATATTCATCATGTTCATAGTCAAAACAAGGTGGCTATGGAATCATTATACCTATAACCAGATGAATTTATTTGGTATCGTTGGTTATGTGATGAGAAAAGAAAAAAAGGGTTGTGTGGTCACATGGTCAATTTTTCAAGAGGAACTTGGTACTCATTATGGCGATAACTATATGGATAGCTACTTCTTCCAACTCACCCAATTAAATAAAACAAGCATGGTCAATGATTATATTCAGCAATTTCAAAACCACTCTAAGAGTAGAGAATTTGATAGAAGAAAACATGAAGGAACTATTTCTATGTGGTTTAAAGGATCACATAAAATATGAAGTATGATTGCTCCAACCACAATCCTTATTGCAAGCAGTGGTAATGGAAAACAAGTGGAGGATAAGTTTCTATCGAGTAAGAGATAAGGGAATATAAATTTTAGTGAAAGGAGATCTCCTAAACATTCACTACCACAACCTACTAAGTTGACTCCACAAAAAATTGAAGAGAAAAGAGAAAAAGGGTTATGCTTCAATTGCGATAGAAAATATAGTCGAGCACATAGATGTAGTGAAAAGAAGTTATTTTGTATTGAAGGACCAAGTGAGGAGGAGGATGAGGAACCAATATTAGAGGGTGATGAGGATTTAGATGATGAAGCACATTATTCCCAACCAATCATTTCTTGTCATGCACTCTCTGGGTTTAGTGCCCCTCAAACTCTAAAGGTAGTTGGACTCTCAAAGAAGTAGAAGTTAACCATGTTGATCGACTCAAGTAGTACTCATAATTTCATCAATAAAAAGCTGGCTACTCATCTAAATTGTTTAATATATCCAGTTCCAGAATTTTAGGTCTTGATTGCAGATGGTGATATCATTAGTTTTTAGGGAAAGTGTCATAGTAATAAATTATCCATGGGAGATTATCGCCTTGATAGACCAATGTATTCTATATACATGGGTGCAACAAATATTGTTTTGGGAGTACAATGAATTACTACCTTGGGAACAATTGAGATGAAATTTCAAGAATTTTTTATGAGGTTTCAATCAGAAGGGAAGACAATAGAGCTACGAGGGTTGAAGGAAAAATCCCCACAAATAGTTATCTCTCATCAAATGAAAAAGTTTCTTAAGAAAGGATTTGATGAATTTGTTTCCAAATTATGTTCATTAGTAGTCTCTCAATCTAATGCTCCTACCCATTCATATTTTCAAGCAATAATTGAGCATCACTCAGTGGTTTTTGGAGATATGCCTAAAAGACTTCCTCCTAAGAGTGATCATGATCATGCCATAGAACTAGTTCCAGGGAGCCAACCCCCCAACATCAAGCCTTATCAATACCCACATATACAGAAAAGTGAGATAGAAAAGATTGTTGACACGATGTTAGAGGAAGGAATTATTAGACATAACCAAAGTTCTTACTCCTCACCGATGGTGATGACGCACAAGAAGGATGATACTTGGCGAATGTGACCAGACTATAGAGTGCTCAACATGTAAACCATCAAAGATAATTTTCCTATACCAATCATTGATGATTTACTAGATGAATTGAATGGAGCTATGTAGTTTACAAAGTTAGATCTTAGATCTGGTTATCACCAAATTCAAATTAAGGAAGAACATATTAAAGATACCAAGTTTCCACAATCCATCAAGATTATATGAGAAAGTTTTCTAGATTCGATTGTGTAGTTGTTTTTATCATCAATGTTTTCAATCACACTATGTGATCCATCATCAAGATGAAAGAGAGCTTAAGGAGAGAATGAATTGTTGCAGACCAAGATTAGCTAAAAAGAGAGAGATAGAGGAGAGGAGGAAGGGGGCACGTGGTTCAAGGATAAGGTTGACTAGGACAAAGAAAAGGAACAAAAGAAGAAAAGAAAGGACCAAGGAGAAAAGAAGAAAGAAAAAATTAGAATCCAACTAAAAGGTCTAAGAGTAAAGAGAGAGATGCAAAAGACAAGAAATGATAAAACAAAAACACTAATAAGAAAGTGTTAGAAGAAAATAAAATTAAAAATCAATTAATTAAGAATAATCAATAAAGTTAATGCTATAGATTAAAAGGTCTAAGGACTAATATTAAAGAATTAATGTTAATGATTATTAGGAGAAGCAAAAAGGAAAAATAAAATCTTACAAAGAAATAATAAGATTAATATTAAAAACTATAATCTAAAACAAAATATAATCAATAAATATTCTAAATAAGCAACAAATTTAAAAACTATAAACTATAAATTAAAATCTTAATAGAAGATAGCAACAACATTAAAATATATAATCTATAATTATAATAAATAATTATGAAATATAGATTAAGGTTAAAAAAAAGAATAATTTATAGTCTTAAATTAATCTTATAATCTTATAGATTCTTAGAAAGAATAAACAAATTAATCTAAAAAATAGAAGACGTATGTTAGAAAGAATGCAACAATGAAAATCAAAATAAGAAAACAAAAATCTAAAGATAAATAATTAAAGGGTAATAGAAGTAAAAAATAAACCATTATAAAGGAGACGGCAATAAAAATCTCAATAAGATAAGAACTCTAATTTAAACCTTGAACCAAGAAATAAATTAGAGAAAAATAAAAAGGGGAAAAAATATAAATTCTTATAAAGAAAATTAATAAGATTAATCTTATAATCTTATTAATACCTTATAAGAACTAAATCATAAAATCTAAGATTATAATTATTATTATCTTATAATCTTGTAATCAATAATCTATAATTACACTAATAAGCCACAAATTTAAAAAATAATAATATATAAATTAAAATATTAATAAAAAAAAAAAACAACAATAAAATCTAAAATTATTATAAAGAAAATTAATAAGATTAATCTTATAATCTTATTAATACCTTATAAGAATTAAAACAACAACAAACCAAACAATGGAGAAAACAAGTTAAAAAGAAACCATAATAAATTGATTAAATAATTAATTTTAGTTAATTCTAATAAAGAATAAAATAAGAACAAGGAGGAAAAAGAGAGGAGGGAACAAGTGAAAGATTAAAGAGAGAGGACCAAAATGAAAGATATTTTTTTAAAAGCCAAGAAAGAGAAACAAAGAACAATCAAAAGAAGGGGAGACCCATCTAAAAACCTAAGAAGAGAAAACCAAGAAACAAGACAAGAGAGGAAAAAGAGGGAAGAGGGAAGAGGAAAGAGAGCAAGAGCTTAAACAACAAATACACGAAGATATTTGAAAGACAAAATTTAGGACTCATGAGGGTAATTATGAGTTTTTGGTGATGCCATTTGGTCTTACTAATGCTCCATCTACATTTCAAATTTTGATGAATTCCATCTTAAAAAATTCTTGAGGAAGTTTGTATTAGTTTTTTTGATGATATATTGGTTTATAGCAAGAAATGGGAAGAACATTTGCAAAATGTATATTAAGTATTAAAAGTTCTTGAAGAGCAAAAATTCTATACTAAGCCATCCAAGTGTGCTTTTGGTCTTAATGAGGTGGAGTACTTGGGACACAGTTTCACATGAAGGAGTAAAGGTGGATCCTAACAAAATTAAGGCTATCATGGAATGAACTATTCCCAAAAAAATTAAGAAATTGAGGGGTTAATTGGGATTGATTGGATACTATCATTTATTTGTGAATAATTATGGTTGTATAGTAGCACCCCTCATAGCTTTATTGAAGGACTATTTTCATTGGAATGAATCGACTAATTTAGCATTTGAAATGTTAAAGGAGGCTATGTGCACAACTCCAGTACTCGTAACTCCTGATTTATCAAAGGATTTTATTGTGGAATGTGATGCTTCTAGTAATGGTATAGGTGTAGTTCTCATGCAGGAGGGTCAGACAATTTCTTTTGAGATTCGTCAATTAAAGGGGAAGAATCAACTTAAACCTATTTATGAGAAGGAAATGCTAGCTATTCTTCATGTAGTAAAATAATGGAGGCCTTATCTAATGGGTAGACACTTCAAAGTTAAGATAGATCATGATAGCATAAGAAGTTTTTGGAAACAAGATTGTCTTCAAAAGAACAATAAAAATGGGTTACTAAGATGTTGGGATATGATTTTGAGATTGTTTATAAGAAAGGAGGAAAATGTTGTGGAATATGCACTCTCAAGGAAGGATGAGAAAGATGAAGCTTTATTGTGTGCTCTTTCAATATTACAAGAATATTGGGTAGAAGAAGCCAAGGAAGAGTGGAAAAATGATGTGGCTACTAGTAATCCCATTCAACAACTACAGAGTGACCCTTGCAGTTTAGATAAATTTTCCTTTAAGGGAGATGCTTTTTGGTATAAAGAGTGATTGTATCTTTGTGAGAATTATTCTCTCAAACAAAATATTCTCACATATCTACATGAGTCTCTAGTGGGGGATCATTCAGGATTTTTGAAGACATATCATCAAGTCAAGAAAGACTTCCTTTGGGAAGGACTAAAAGGGAATGCTCAAAAATTTGTGGTAGAATCTTTGGTTTATCAACAAAATAAAGTGGAGACAATTAAGACACCTGGTCTCTTGCAACCCTTAGTTATTCCTAGCTAGCGTTGGTAAGAGATCTCCATGGACTTCATCACAGGGCTTCCAAGATCTAATGGTAATAATTTCATCATGGTAGTTGTGGATTGCCTCACTAAATATGCACATTTTATTGCATTATCATATCCTTTTACAACAAGTACAGTGGAAAAATCATTTTTGGAGAATATTCAAAAGCTACATGGTATACCTAAGGTTATCATTAGTGATCGTGATCCTATATTTACTAGTAAATTTTTGGATAGATTTATTCAAGTGTTTGGGTACTCAATTGGCTGAAATTTCTTCATACCATCCACAATCTAATGGGAAAATAGAGGTAGTTAATAATTTTTTGGAAGGATATCTATGTTGTTTCACTTCAGATAAATAGTCCCAATGGGTTGAGTGGATACCACTAGCAGAATTGTGGTATAACACCTCCTTCCATAGCTCATCAAAAATGTCTCCATTTATGGCATTGTATAGATATCATCCTCCTTCCACCACATAATCATTGTAGGTGTGACCAAGATTTCAGGCGGTGGAGGACCACATGATTCATCAAAAACAAGTACTTTCAGGACTTAAAGAGAATCTATCCATGGCACAAAATTTAATGAAGCAACATGCAAGCCATCACCATAGTGAAAGAAGTTTTGAGGTTGGGGATTGGGTTTTCTTGATATTGCAGCCTTACAAGCAAATGTTACTAAAGCAACAGTCAAAGAATAACAAGTTGTCTCCAAATATTATGTGGTGTAGGGGCACCTAGTCAATGATGTAAAAAGGGGTTAAATGTTATTTTTTGTGTTCAAGTCATGATTTTGTGTGTAATAAGGTCTATTAAGACCATTGGTCATGGTTTTAGTCATGTGGGGTCAGGTTTAGGTAAATTTGTCATGTTTTACAAGATGTTGCAAAAGTTACAATGCAACTTTGCATTTTTGTTGTGTATTGGAAGTTGAACGGTCAAGTTGTTTGAAAGGTAGTTGAAACCATCGGTATATGTTTGTATGAGTTTAAATATTCCTGGAATGGTTCGAGGAATGGTTTTGGAAGACATTTTGATGATCAAACAATAAAGAAGTGATTTATTTTCTGTAATTTTCTTTGTACTTTGATGCTACACAAGTTTGTACCGCTTCGTACAGGTTGCTAAGGATTTAAAACTATTTTGAATTGATCCTGGGTTGAATATTCTATCATTTCCAATTCATTTCACCTAATTTCATTGAGTGTGGAGTGAGTTAGAGACAAATTTTTGAGGACTACCTGGAAACCCTAGTTTTGAGGGTTTGAAAGGAGAATTATGAAGTAGGAAACCATTCCACTAGTAGAAATTTCTAAAAATAAGTGGAATGGGGTTAGTTAGGATGATTTTCATGTTGGTAGGGTTTGTAGATGTAGGGGATGGAGTTAAGGGAATGTTTGAAGCAGACCTAGAGTAATATCTCTATGTATTAGGCTTAGGATTGGTAGTTAGACATAGGGTTTTGTAGTTTGAAGATTGGGTGATTATTCTAGTTGATGAAATGTGCATGTGTAGACCCCATGTGACATAAAATAATTACCAGTGGTCTTAATAGATCTTATTACACACAAAATCATGACCTAAACACAATACACTAACATTTAACCCCCTTTTGCATCATTGACTAGGTACCCCTGCACCATTTTGGCCCATATCAAATCCTGTAAAAGATAGGTAGTGTTTCATACAAGTTTGAATTTCCATCAACAAAAAATATACATCTAGTTTTTCATGTTTCTTATTTACAAAATCATGACCTTAACACAATACACTAACATTTAACCCCCTTTTGCATCATTGACTAGGTACCCCTACACCATTATGGCCCATATCAAATCCTGTAAAAGATAGGTAGTGTTTCCTACAAGTTTGAATTGCCATCAACAAAAAAGATACATCTAGTTTTTCATGTTTCTTATTTGAAGAAGGTAATTGGGAATAATATCCCTACTCAGACAATACTACCGGAGCTTGATGAAGAAGGAAGAATCATATTGGTACCAAAAAAACTCACTCAGTATCTCATCCAATGGAAGAATATACCAATTGAAGATGCCACATGGGAGGACAAGGAGTTCATTCAAAAGAATCCAAAATATCCTAGCATTGATGACAATGATTATCTGAATAGGGGGGCATGCTACACCCTTAATATTAGAGTGCATTGGGTTATGAATAGTCAACTTGTGGCTATCTTAACTCCTAATTAAGTCATGTTATCATTATTGTATTGTTATTTAGTTTATTAGGTTGGCCTAGGGCTTATATAGGGCTATCTAAGTTGGCCTAGGTGGTATCCTAGGCATAAATAGGTATGTATAGGAGGTTGTGAGTCTTATTTCATCATTGTATTGTGAATTGTGTTCTCATTGGAGATATTTGGAGGTTTTCTCCCTTGAAGTGGCTTGTTACTCTCAGCTATTATTTAGTATTTGCAGCATATTTTCCATAATATTCTTCTATCGTGCAAGTTATTTCATTACAACCAACCTTAGAGAGGATTTCAAGGTTGAGGACGGTATAAGAGTTAAGTTGGTGAAGGAGGATAAGATAGATGAAAGATAGCTATGTGTGATGCGAAATGGTGTGAAGACAAGAGTGTTAGAGTGTGAAATTAAACAAAGTAGTGCGAGCTTTCAAGTGTTAGTTTACTGGATGTAGTGAGTAGAAGGTGGCTACAATTCTTCAATCAGACTATGAAGGTGTAGTAGTCATTGTGGCAGATTCCTTGTTGCATTGAGACTCTTTTCTCTATATAACATTCCTTCTCTATCTTCTTTTCTATTATGGCAATGAGCATTTTGGTAGTGATCGTTTCCTCTTTAGGCAGTGAGCCCTACCGACAATGAGCCCTATTGTATTTAGTGTTTATATTACTTATATTATGAGAAAATCCTCATAGTGGTTTTTCTCTCCTTGGTTTTTCCATGTAAATCTAGTTTTCTCTTGTGTTTGGTGTTGATTTTAAGTTCTATTATTTTCTTTTCATCCTAATTCATAATAATAGATTTAAGGGTTTAATGAATGCATGTGGATCTGAATGTTAATAGGGTAATTGAAGTTTTAGGTTACAATTGACTCACCTCCCTCTTTGTTGTCTTGTGCATTTCACCAGCCTTGTTTATTATGAGTCTACCATATTTTAAAAGGCCACCTTAAGATGTATGAGGCCACTCTTCTTTGCAAGGTTGCCTCAAATCTATCAGGCTACCATGTTTCTTATGAGGCTTCCTATCCCCATATGAGGCTACCTTATTTTCCAAGACCACCTCAAAAAGTACAAAGCCACCTCATTTCTTATGAGACCGCTTATCCCGATATGAGGTTGCTCTATTTCACAAGGCCACCCCAAACCCCTACGAGGCTGCCCTATTTCATATGAGGCTACCACATAGAGCCACAAGGTTTCTTGAAAGTATTTTTCCCACTTGGATAGCCCTATTCCCTCCACATTTCCTAACCCCTACCACCAAAATAATATAAGGCATAGGTTATAGTTGACTTGCCCATGTGCCTACCCCCTCTAGATTTCCATTTGATCTCACTTTCTCAACACAAAGCTTCCCAACCGAAATACTCACCATCCCTTTTCTACTAACCTTTCATATTCCTCTCAAATTTACTATTTAAAAATGTAAAAATGAATTTTTTTCACCCTTCATATCTTATTTATGTACCCCTAATCATCATTTTCCCATATTTTATCCTTAGTTTGTTCTCCATTTCTTCTTCTGGCAACCCTATTTTTCATCCCTTTTCCACTTTTTTGTCATTTTCTTCTTTCAAGATGCCATATGGGCCCCTTTTTACCCACCTACCTTCTCAAGGGGGCATCACCATCGTAATAATATTTTCTTCATCCCCTTCACATTGGGGCACCTATTTTCTTATTCCTAACATTGATAGTTTTTTCTTTGAAATAATGATATTTTAACATCATTTCAAAGAGGGGGAAATGTAGAAATATAAAATTAACCATTATATTTGGTCAATTTATCCCTAATTCATCTATTCCCAATCCCATATATTATTTAAATTAAGTCTTATTTATTTAATTAATATTCCCTATTTTCCTAAGTCCTAGCCTAAGGTAAATAATTAATTTTGATTGTTTATCTACATCTATCTTACCTTACCTCTTCTTTATCATAAATTAAATAAATATCTTATATTTATTTAATTTTTCACCACTTGTCACATCCTCCAATTCTCCCACTTTCTCTCTAATATTAATCTTGATTACCCACCCAATCCCCTCCCTAAATACCCGTGCATTCCTAATCCATGATTATGAAAGGATAACCCCCTTTCCATTTATTGCTCACCTTCTGTGTACCCTAAATTTAATCTTCCCCTTTTGGGAGTAGACCCCACATTAGTCTTGTCCCCTAAAGTTAACTACAAATAATCTTAAATTACTTTATTCATCTCACCTACCCCCTTTGGAGTGTGAGAACAAACCTTGCCTTTATGGAAATATCCTCCCCATAGTCTAAGGTACCCTCATGGGTACAATATCCCTCTCAAGACACCATTTTGTGTCTCTTGGAACAATCTCATGGTTTGAGAGATCATATAACATTATAGCCATTGATCTTCCCAATCAGTCCTAACCATTGATCCCTCCAATCAAAAATCTAAAAATCCAACCCCAACATATGTCATTTTAACACACTTTTGGAATACAATATTATGTTGCAAAATTCGTGAGCACTCATCAAAGGGAACAACCATATCATGCAACTAAGACATCTAACATGGAATTTCTTGATTGATTTTATGTTTTATTAGATTTACTAATGCCCTAATTGAGTGTTTTTTTCATTGTTGTGTTAATCTATTTAACCATTTAAATTGTTTAATTATATCATATTTTTCTTTCACACAAGTGCCATTAGTCAGATGAGTAAGAAAAAGTTGTGGTTTCATTATTCACTATCAAAGTAGAGTATATGGTATCTAATTATGATTGTAAAGAATTCATTTAGCTTGAGATATTATGTTCTAATGTTGGGGTATATATGGACTATATTTGTTCAATGTGATAATCAAAGTGTGGAACTATTATTGTTATATGTGATAGTAAAAGTATCATACATCTAGCATATAACTCAAATTTCCATACTAGGATAAAGAATATTAATTCACAATGCCATTGTATTAATGACATGGTATATGATGGGAAGGTGATGTTGGAGAAGGTTAAAATATTAAAAATATATTATTTAACATATCTTGTGAGCACAAAGAATTTCAAGTGGTGTAGTGAGTATATGGTCCTCTCAACCCCTAGTGGTTAGATTTTAGCATTGGTGGTTTTCTCTTTTATCTTACAAGGTGTTCAATAAGTGGGAGAATTTTGGTAAAATGTGTCTTGACTTTACATTCCTAATGTTCATAATATTGAATTTTGTATGCATTCACCATTTTTTCTCCAAGTGATTTTTCTTCTTTTGAGAGAGTTGGTCTTCCATTTGGAGGCTTAATAGACTATTTTTTAGTGAATTTTATCTTTACATGAGGGAGTAGGCATCCCACTTTGAGATAGCATGGTTTGGCCATGTTTCAAAATATTGTGGTGTGTGTAAGGTCATCATGAATGGAGTTACATATGGAATATTATGTAATACATAAGAGCACATATGAGGGAGGTTACATTGTAATATTGACCAATATTATTAAATGTATGGACACTTGTCATGGATCATATTTGAGTAGATTAAATGCATTTTTTATCATATTGTAGGAAGAGATGGAAAAGACATCAATAATTGAAATGGATAAGTTTAAACAAGAGAACAATTAATCACTTAAAGGGGAACATTTTTTTCCAAAGAAGTGAGATAATTTTAAAGAGAACATAATTAATCATTGGAAACATGTTGATTTTAAGAATAAAGCTCAAAAATTTCAAGTTGGAGATTTAGTATTTTGTCATAAATGGAAGGATAGATCCCTAACAGTAATTCATAATGAGTTAAAATGGAAGGTTTTAGGAATATATTGAGTCTTGAAGAAATTTGTAACATCTATTTATGAGAAAAATCTTCCAGAAGGAGTAAATATGTCACTAATTTTTAATATGATAACCTTGTATCCTTATTACAAAGGAAAAATAAGTATACAATCAAGGGAAGGTTTAGATATATATATAGTTAAGTGATTGGAATAGTTTCTAAGATGAAGATAAAAGTAAAAGTAGACAAGGGATATGTATTGAAAAAGAAAAATAATAAGGATGAAATAAACATTTGGATTGAAAAAAAGATTAAATTTCAATCCAAAGTATTTGATGGGGCCACACCGCCTGAGACCCACACAAATCACAACAATATATACCAACACAGAATATGCGAGAAAGAAAAATAACTCAATTTAAAATATTTTCAAAAAATAAAGTTATAGATTCAAAAATTACATTCTACAACCTCATGGGCTTGATTCATTACAAAAAAATCAACTCTGAAAACAAAATATATTATTCAGAGCCACAATCTGCACTAATGGAGCCACCTTCTACAACCCCCACTTAACCCTTTTTATTTTACCCAATAACCACCCTAGAATGTTCAAGAAAGTGTAACTTTCCCTTTTGTTTTGGCACCAAAACTCCCGCCATTTGATTTCTTGCCTAGGAAGATACTTTAATGAAATTCAGTTTTTAGAGGGCCAACTTTGTGGGGCCATAACTTTTGATCCTGGTGTCTAATTTTATATTATAACATATCATTGGAAATATCTCAATGATATTTAAAATGCCAAACCCACTAGAGGTTGGTTCATCCACTTCTTGAGTTGTTTTGGGGGTTTCTAAGATTTTCTATTTGAATTTGAAGTTGCATTTGAGAAAATTCTCAAGAGGAAAAATTTAATATCTCCCAAACTATGCAAGGTATTGAGATGATCTTTTCACTACTGGAAATGTTTTTTAGCTCTGCTCCTTAGGGTAAATTTTCAAGTCCATACAAGCCTATTTAGGTCGACTTACTAAAAATAGTAAGTGACAATTTTTTTCCTTTTTTGACTTTTGATTGTCTTACACCCCTTAAGTGCCATCATGGAACTCAAAAAAACTAAATAAATTAAGGAAAACCATTTTTTTGGGTAATGCAAGATTTCCCTACACCATTGGATGCTCCTACATCAGACACCTAGGGTAATTTGAAAAGTGACCCTATCACTTCTCAAGAGTTAGAGGAAAACCAAGACGGTTAACCTTAGCTTTAGACAACCATGATGAATCTTCATCAAGTCTTCCTCTCCACTTCACCAAGTACTATGCATATTGCATGTTTCTTGTGCTTCTACCCACACAGCTATCCAAAATTACTTCTATCTCCTCCTTTTCTGAATTATGTGTTGGGATATTCCACTGTGCTTCTATTATTTCCTCATCAATTCCTCCTTCATGATATTCTCTTAAATCTAAGATGTTAAACATAGGTGAAATATGAATTTCATCAGGCAACTCTACCTCATATACATTTCTTGAATCATGCTTCTTTAGGATCTTGCATGGTCCAAACTTATTCATATTTAACGTGTTGTATGTACCAATGAGAAACCTTTTCTTTCAAAAATGAACCATGACTTCATCTCCTACATAGAACTCCTTATACCTCTTTTTCTGATCTGCCTTAGCCTTATATTGTGAGTTCATCTTATTTCTATGTTTCTTCACCTTTTCATGGAAATTCTTTAGGTGCTCAGCAAAATCTTCAGCCTCAGTAGTACTCTTCTCCCCCTTATCCATCTTTCTTAGTTTAGAATTAGTTCTTGGACTACTCTCATCCATAAACTATAATGGCAATTTACCATTTCTCCCATTGACAAAATTGTTGTAAGAAAATTTTGCCTGTGGTATAATCAAATCCCATCCCTTGGGCTTATCTCCTTCTAAGCATATTAGCAAGTTACCCAAACTCGTGTTCACCACCTCTATTTGCTAATGAATTTGTGGATAGAGTCCAAAACTAAACTTCAAATATGTCTTCAACTTCTTCCATAATTTCCTCCAGAAATAACCAACAAATTTGGTATCTCTATCTGAAACTATACTCTTTGGTGGACCATGCAGTCTTACCACCCCTTTGAAAACAACTCCACAACATGAACAACATCACTGGTCTTATGACATGGAATGAAATGTTCCATCTTTGAAAATCTATCCACCACCATAAATATGGAATCATGTCCTCTCTATGTCCTTGACAAGCCAAGAAAAAAATCCATACTAATGTCCTCACATGGCCTCTCAGATACAGGTAATGGATGATACAATCTAGTATTTTGAATTTTTCCCTTCACCATCTGACATACTTTGCAACTTTGTACAAAATTCTTCACATCTTGTTGTAACTGTGACCAGTAATAATTATCACTAACAAGAGTAGTGGTCTTATCTTGACTGAACTGTCCAAACAATCCTCCATTATGCTTCTCCTTGATTAGATTATCTCTCATAGAACTCCTAGGAATGCACAATTGGCTTCCTCTAAACAACATCCTATATTGGATTAAGAAACCCAACCATCTTGTCCTATCCAATGTAACAAGTTCCAAACAAGCCTTCCAAGTTTTTGCAAAGTCTGGATCTTCAAGATACAAACTCTCAAGTTCATTGAAACCAAAAAAATCTATATTCATCTCTATCAACAAATTTTACCTTCTACTCAAAGCATATGTGACTTTGTTTGACCTTCCACTCCTATGCTTCAAAACAAAAGTATAACTTTGAAAAAACTCAACCCATTTTAAGTGCCTTTGATTTAACTTTCCTTGACCATTGAGGTAATATAAAGCCTGGTGATCAGTACATAAAACAAATTATTTTGGAAAAAAATAGTGTCTCCATTTCTTCAAAGCCTGAACTATAGCATAAAACTCCTAATCATAGAAAATATTTCTTCTTAGAATTATTCAATTTCTCACTAAAATAGGCAACATGCTTACCTTCTTGACTCAAAGCAACTCTTATGGTAGTGCCACTATCATCACAATCTACCTAAAATACCTTATTGAAATTTGGAAGTGAAAAAATAGGTTGCTCTATAAATTTCTTCTTCAAAATATCAAAACTTTTGGCTACCCTTGTAGTCCACTCAAAATATTTTCTATCCCCACTCATTGCTTCAGTTAGAGGTACATAAATACTACTGAAATTCTTAATAAACTTTCTGCAAAATCTTTCTAGATCATGAAATGATGTTACCTATGTAACACTCCTCAAGGTAGGCCATTCAATGACAACTCTCACCTTCTCGAGATCCATTTTAAGACCCTTTACTAGGAAAAAAAACCCTAGATACACCAACTCTCTCTTCACAAAACTACATTTTTTCAAATTAATCAATAGATTCTCCTCCCTTAGCTTCTCAAAAAATCTTTGACTATGAATCGAGTGCTCATACAATGTCTTACTAAAAATTAGAATATCATCCAAATAAACAACAAATTTTCCTAAAAATTCTTTCAGTACTTCATTCATAAGCCTCATAAATATGCTTGCTGCACTGGTTAGCCCAAAAGGCATGATTAACCACTCGTACAAGTCCTCCTTGGTTTTGAATTGTCTTCCATTCATCTCCTTATCTAATCTAGATCTGGTGATATCCACTCTTTAAATATATCTTTGTGAAGTACTCAACTCCATTCAAACAATCCATAATATCATCCATCCTTGGAAAGGTAAATATATACTTGATAGTAATCTTGTTGATAGCTTGGGAGTCTGTAAACATCCTCCATTCTCCATCCTTCTTTGGTGCTAGTACTGTAGGTACTACACATTGACCCAAAATCTCCCGAATCAATCCCTTCCATAACAACTCTTGCACTTGTCTATTCAACTCTTCATTCTTTGTTGAAGTCATTCAATGGGATACCTTATTTGGAAAATTGGCTCCAGGAATTAGGTCCATCTTATGAATAATATTTCTTACTAGAGACAAACATTCATGTATGTTATCAAAAAATATTTCTTGAAACTCATTCAATAAATTTGAAACCTCTACAGGTACCTTAGTAGTATCTTCTTTATCAACTCTAGGGATCGATGCAAAACACATATACTCATGCCTCATTCCTTCTATGAAATTTCTTCCATCAACCAAAAAAATTCTTCCATTGCTACATATATATTTCTTCTACCTCTTTCAAGGGCTTCAACTTATGATGAACTCCATCCATCATGTACTTCTTGCCAATCAAACTACCATGGTTTGACTAACAACATATGACAAACATCCATAGGCATAATATCACACAATATCTCATCATGGTAATTTACAATCTTGAACTTTACCTAACATTGTTCATTTACCAAAGCTTTAAGGTCCTTTTGCAACCAAGAAATCCAATATGGATTCAGATGCCTTCTTATCTCCAACCACAACTTACTAACCATCTCTTATGAAAAAAGGTTATCATTACTACCTCCATCAATAATAACATTGCAAACTTTACCTTCACACTTACATCTGGTGCAAAAACGATTCTTCCTTTGAGTTGGTTCCTTCTCTTCTTTCAACAAGGCTCTTCTAGTAACAAGAACCTCTCCTCTTTCTACATCCCCAGAATATGAAGACTCAACATCTTCATCTACATGTGAAACTCATTCATTACCCTCAATTATTTGATTTGTCCTTCCTTGATGTTGATGGAACTCATCGGCTCTATGTCCTTCTCCACACTAAAAATAGATTCCACGAAAGCCTCCTCCTCCTAGTGTTCATCCAAATCTTCCTCTTCCTTTTTGGTCTCCATTATTCTGATAACGAGGATAGTAGGTGTTATCTCCTTTCTAGTTTTGGTTGCTACTAGATCCTTCACCCTTCTTTTGATCTTCATCTCAACCTCCATATGACTGTCACTAGTCTTTCCACCACGACCTCCACCTCTTTTCTTACATTCAAATCTTCTATTCAACTTTTCTTCTACCTTCAAAGAAAACTAATATGCATCTTCAATGGTAGACATTCTTACCAGACCCAACTCTTCTTGAATACTCAACTTCAACCCATTTATGTAATGGGAAAATTTCTCTCTATTGGCCTCAAAATGGGCCATTCTGATCAAGAGATGATATAATTCTTCTGTATACTCGACAAATTTTCTCAGTTGTTTCAACCCTTGCATCTTCTTCAACAAATCTAGCTCATAATCCACAACAATGAAATATCTTTTTCTTTTTTCCACCATATGATCCCATCTTGTTATTTTCTCTTTTCCTCTTTGATTTTATTCTAGTTGTACATATTTCCACTAAATATTCACATGACCCTTTAGCATGGTCTTTGTAAATTTGACCCTCTTGGGATCTTCCACCTCCTCATACTCAAAGTACTCCTCCATATTGTTGATCCAATTAATCAACTCTTCTGGGTTAAGATTCCCAAAAAATTTAGAAACATCAATCTTTGGCCTTTTCCCAATCTTAGAGATGGCCTTAAATAATCTAACTTGTTCTGGATCTTCTGCTTCTCATTATTCTTCAAACTATTTGATGGAAGCACAAAGGATCAAATCAACTTCTTATAGGCATATTTCACAACAATGGGTTTCAATCAACCCACTTTACAAGACAAATCACTCTTAAGGCACTCTTCTTCACAAGTCCACATTTGATTTCCAAATTCATTGACCCAAAGAAGTTCACTCAAGGTATTCCAACTCAAAATATTCAACACAAATAAAACAAACATTTACAATGACTACCCATTTCATGAATCCAAATCTTCAATGTCTTCACCATGCAAAAGACCTCACAAAATTAGATTTCTACTCTCTCAAGCTTAGAAAAGGCTCCAAATATTTTTTTCACCATTTAAGAACATTAATATAACTAAAAAAATCAATCATTAAGGTCTTCCCTTTCATCTTGTTACTCATTCTTCATTGACCCCTTGCATTCCTATTCCTAGTATCCTTCCCTCAAACTATTGTCAGAATTAAATTTTATTAGAAACCCCTTTTTATAAATCTAATCACCTTTCTGGACACCCATTAAATTTTTTTAAAACACATCCAAAAACTATCATATGTTACCTTGGAAAGTATTGATCAAACTAAGTTCGATAATGTGCAAATTAGGCCTTTTTATAATCTGCTCCAAACAGGGTTTATTGAAATTATTATTTCCGCAATCAATTTCTATTAGCCACCACCTAGAAAATGTTTAATTAAACTCTCTCATACTTATTAAACCTTAAAAATTCCATTACCAAGCATAATTTAACAAACCCTAGGATTTAACCACATGCTACACTCCGATTTCCAAATTTTTACACAAAAATAGATCAAGGGCTTCAAAATTACATATGAAAGCCTTTATGTTTCAGCCTAAATCTTTGGAACATGGAATAATATCTAAAAAATAGCCTACTCACTGAAAATTAGGCCATTCCACTATGTAGTTTGGGAGAAACTTAATTTAATATCTCTCTATTTACCCTAATCTGGGTTTTCCACAGTTTTCAGTAAAATACAAATATCTTGCTCAAAATAAAACCAAATTGCATGAAATGAAAATTGGGTGAAATGTGATTGATTAAATCATCACTTAAAAACATTTATCCAAGCATTTGAGAATTTACAGAGCCGTACAATGGCTGAACATAATGAATTTCTTAAGAAAAATACAGAAAAAGAGTGCCTTTATCATTTTATTCTCAAAACTTCAATCAACCACACTTATTAAATCGTACAAATGGAATTTTAAAGGAATTACACACATTTCTAACCAAATTCCAATTTCCTTACATTGATTTAGATCATGATGACATTTCACCTTCCCTATTTTGGCATTCTTTTGCAATTTTACATTTTGTGTTGACAACTTTTACATTTTTGCAAAATATAACATAATAAGCCTCAAATGACCTCCTAATGACTTTATAACATGATAATTGACCCAAATAACCTTATTAAATCTTTGGAACACCAAGATTGTATTAATCTTTAAAATTTTCTCCATGGAAGTATGAAATAGTCAAGGTGCTCCTGCACCATACTCCCGGTCGAATGAATTTCAAGTACACTTGAATGTGAAGTTTTCCACAAATCTTCATCCCTTGTATGCTCTACCTTTGATTGACCTTGAAACTTCTCCTAATCACCTTCATTTTCACCTTAAGTTTCATTTTTTCCATGAAAATCAGCTCTCTATCTTGCTTGCCAACTAAAATCAAGTTCACTATGCTTTGGGGCATCTCAATATCTTGTTTCTCCCTTTGTCCTTTGACCTTCAAATTGTTCCCTGTCAAAAAAAATAGTATAAAAAAGAAATAATACATTATTTCTACTATAATACCTCTAGCATTCTTCAACTCTTTGTATATCTCCAAGATCAATTCATTCATAATCTTCTCTTCATCCAATCTTGACACCAACTCAATATCCTCATTCTCTAAAATCGGGTCCTTTATGACTGCAACATCTTTTTCTTCTTCATCCATGAACTCTTCTTTTGCATCTTCAAACTCTTCTTCTTCTTGTTGCCTTCGTGTTGCTAACTTTGTTTTCCTTTTCCTTCTTTTGAAAATATTTTCTATGGGCCATGTAAAGTTCTTTTCTTGATCTTCAAGTGCCAACTTGTCATCTTCTTAATCATTTGCTCCATCTTCATTATGGACTCCTGGAACTCTTTATCAAATCTTCTCAACTCTTGCTTCAACTCAGCCATCTGTTTTTCAAATTTCTCTTGCCTCTTTCTCTTTTTCCTCTCTTGCTCTGTCTGCAAATGTCTTCTTAACACTTCCATATTTTTCTCTTCTCAAGAAAGGCTCTCCTTGCTTCAACTTCTCTCAACTCTCTCTGCCTTCTCTTGGCAGCAACCAGGTTCTTCTTGACCTGCAAAAAACCACAAAACACAACCAAAAACTCACCACTCACTAGCCTAGAACTTTGTCTGAGCTCTGATACTAATTTGATTCAAGCACAAAGGATCAACTCAACTTCTTATAGGCATATTTCACAACGATGGGTTTCAATCAACGCACTTTACAAGACAAATCACTCTCAAGGAACTCTTCTTCACAAGTCCGCATTTGATTTCCAAATTCATTGACCCAAAAAATTTCACTCAAGGTCTTACAACTCCTCATAATCTTCAATACAAACAAAACAAACCTTTACAATGACTGCCGATTTCATGAATCCAAATCTTCAATGTCTTCACCATGCAAAAGACCTCACAAAATTAGATTTGTACCATCTCAGGCTTGAAAAAGGCTCCAACTATGTTTTTTACCATTTAAGAACATTAATATAACTAAAAAAATCAATCATTAAGGTCTTACCTTTCATCTCATTACCCATTCTTCATTGACCCTTTGCATTCCTAATATCCTTCCCTCAAACTACTATCGGAAGCAAATTTTATTAAAAAAATATTTTTAGGAATGTAGTCACCTTTTTGGACACCCGTTAAAGTTTTTTAAAACACATCAAAAAATCAGCATATGTTACTTTGGAAAGTATTGATCAAACTAGGTCTAATAATGTGTAAATTAGGCCTTTTTATACTCTGCTCCAAACAAGGTTTATTGAAATTATTATTTCCACAATAAATTTATCTTAGCCACCACCTAGAACATGTTTAATTAAACTCCCTCATGCTTATTAAACCTTAAAAATTCCATTACCAAGCGTAATTTAACAAACCCTAGGCTTTAACCACATGCTACACTCTGATTTCTAGATTTTTACACAAAAATAGATAACGGCTTCAAAATTACATATGCAAGCCTTTATGTTTCGGCCTGAATCTTTGGAACATGGAAGACTATGTAAAAAATATCATACTCACTGAAAAGTATACCATTCCACCGTGTAGTTTGGGAGAAATTTAATTTTCTATCCCTTTGTTTACCCTAATCTAGGTTTTCCATAGTTTTTAGTAAAATACAAATATCTTGCTCAAAATAAAACTAGATTGCATGAAACAAAAAGTGGGTGGAAGGTGATTGATTAAATCATCACTTAAAAACATTTATCTAAGAATTTGAGCCCATACATAGCCGTGAAATGGCTGAACACAATGAATTTCTTAAGAGAAATATAGAAAAAATAGTGCCTTTATCATTTTATTCTCAAAACTTCAATCAACCACACTTATTAAATCATACAAATGGCCTTTTAAAGGAATTACACACATTTCTAACCAGCTTCCAACTACCTTACATAGATTTAGATCATGTCCTTTCACCCTCCCTATTTTGGTAGTCTTTTACAATTTTACATTTTTGCAAAATATGACATAATAAGCCTCAAATGACCTCCTAATGACTTTATCACATGAAAATTGACCCAAATAAACTTATTACATCTTTGGAACACCAAGATTGATTTAATATTTAAAATTTTCTCCATGGAAGCATGAAATAGTCAAGGTGATCCTACACCACTATTCCTCATTTTCAACTTCATCTTTACTTTCATCTCCTCTTCTTGGCTCAAACCCTCGATGCAACTCCTCTTGCAATGCTTGAATTTGTCTTTGCAGGGCTCTAAAACCCTCTTATGGTACAATAACATTCCTTCCACTACCATGATTTCTTCATGGAGGTATTTTGATCACTTTTCTTAGAAACCCATAACCACAAGTCCTGGTGCAAATTGCCTCATGTTCAGTGATCTATTTACACACTCAATAAAATAAGCTCTGATACCACTTGATGAGAGCCACACTACCCGAGACCCACACAAATCACAATAATAGATACCAACATAGAATATGCGAGATAGAAAAATAACTCACTTTCAATTATTTTCAGAAAATAAAAGTACAGATTCAAAACTTACATGCTATAGCCTCATGGGCTTGATTCATTACAACAAAATCAACTCTGAAAACAAAATAAATTATTCGAAGCTGTTGGGGTTGAGCAAATACAACACCATAGGAGCCCAGTGATCTTTGCAAGCAAAAATACCTATTACAAGGAGAAGCAAGGAGAAGCAACCAAGAACACCATGAAAAAAGCTCAAAGATGTGGAGCTCAATATTCCAATATGTAAAATTGAATTATTACAAAAGAGAAGAATTCAACCTCAAATAGGTCAAAGAGACCCAAAAAAGGATAATTCTAGGTTTGAACATTAATAATTAATAAAACAATTAATTATTGTGCACCAAAAGTTAGCTTAAGTGTAAAAGAGATAAAAGGTAACTTTAAATAATTAAACACATATTGTTTAATTAATAAAGTAAATAACTAATTACTCTAACACCCCCCCTTAAGCTAGGCTTAGGGAGAAGCTAAAACCTAGAAGAAGCTACTGAAAGCAAAAGCAATGGGTCCCGACAACTAGGCCTGATCAGGTACCCAAATACAAGGAAATCTCTATGAAATGGAGAAAAAGAGAAAACCCAGTGGAAAAAAAAACTCCTCTCCAAAAAGAGATAGAAGAACATGCTGAAAGAAACATGAAGGAAGGAAGGCCTCATAAAGACCCCCCAAGGACAACTTCCTTCACCCCAAGCATAGAGCACAACTAAAGATAGCGCGGTGATGCAAAAGGCTTCGTGAAGATGTCTGCAACCTGCTCGACAGTGGGAATATACTCCAAGATGATAGAACCATCCTGAATCAACTGTCGGATGAAATGCATATGAAGCTCAATGTGCTTAATCTACTGATGCTCCATCGGGTTGCGAGAAATGTGTATAGCACTCTGATTGTCGCACCAAAGAATAGTGGGACTATCAAGAGGAAAACCAAACTCAGTCATCAACAGTCGAAGCCATAAAATCTCTTGACTAGCGAGCACAACAACTCGGTACTCAACCTCAGTAGATGATAATGCATGAGCAGTCTGCTTCTTGCAAGACCATGTGATAAGACCAGAGCCAAGACATAAAACAAAGCCAGAAGTAGACTTCCAATCATTGACATCACCAGCCCAATCTGAGTTAGTGTAGCCAACAATGTGAGGATCCCCTGATGTGTAGTGAATGCCATAAGAAATGGTGCCTTGAATGTACCTCAAAATACGTTTGGCAGCTTTCCAATGACTCTCATGAGGATCATGGGAGAATTGAGAGACAAGGCCAACCGCAAAGGAAAGATTAGGATGAGTGTGAGTCAGGTACAACCAACTACCAACCAACTGCCTGTAAAGTGTAGAATCTACAGAAGGAGTGGGGCAAGTAGTAGTCAAAACAACCCTTGACTGAAAAGGTGTGGGGGAAGTCTTGCAATCAAGCATACCAAAGTGTTGAAGTATATCAAGAGCATACTTCTACTGGTAAATGAAGATCCCATTAGAAGACTGAATCACTTGAAGACCAAGAAAATAGTGCAGAAGACCGAGATATGTCATCTCAAACTGCTCCATCAAAGCTTGCTGAGCACGCTGAATCATAGAGGATGAGCTACCTGTGATGAGGAGATCATCAACATATAGCACAAGAATCAGGATCTCACCTTCAAGATTATGAATATAGACGATGGGATCAGAATGACAGCGTGTGAAACCAATGGAGAGCAAAAAAGAATCCATCTTCTCATACCAAGTCTGAGGGGCCTGTTTGAGACCATACAATGAATGCTGAAGTTTGTAAACCAAAGAAGAATCCTGCACAAATCCTTGAGGCTGCTCCATATAGATCTCCTCATGTAGGTCACCATGTAAGAATGCACACTTCACATCCATTTGAAAAATGGGCCATCCCCTAGAAGCTGCAAGTGATAGTACAAAGCGAATAGAATTCATCTTGGCGACAGGTGCAAATGTCTCGGAGCAATCAATACCCTCAACCTACGAGAAACCCTTCGCAATAAGACATGCTTTGTACTTATCAATAGAACCATCAGCAACATACTTGGTGTGATACAACCATCTGCACCAAACCATCTTTCTACCCTTAGGAAGAGGACAAAGATCCCAAGTATTATTCCTCATCAAAGAAGAATACTCCTCCGCCATAGCATTATCCCACTCAGGGTGAATTGTCACCTCTGAAAGAGCATGACTCAAAAGACTAGAACTCACAATATGAGAATGAGTGCGACGAGTGTCTGAAGGACCACTTGCCATAGATCCTGCTACCTCAACAGTAAAGCGAGCCCATTTGGGCATCGGAGGTGGAGCAAGTGGAGCTCGAGATGGGGGATCATCATCATCTGCATCAGAATCATCCTCAACATAATCTTGAAGAGCTGTAGTGGGAGGAGTAGGTAGTGAAGTAGACATTGGAGACAAGGTATCCATTGTGGGAAGGCGCTCATCAAATTGGACATCCCATCGAAACAAGACCTCTTTGGAATCAGGGTCAAACAACCTATACACCTTAACATCCTCATAGTAGCCAACAAAAATGAGGGGTCGAATCTTTCGCTCCATAGCCCTCCTCTGAGCATCAAGAATAAATGCCCATGCCTCACTACCAAATACTTGGAATGATGAAACATCAGGCCTGTTATGAGACCAAGCCTCCTCAGGAGTCATATGTCAAATAGCCTTGTGAGGCATCCGATTTTGAATATAGTTGGAACAATTAACTGCCTCAGCCCAAAAAGATGAATCCATGGACCTGGATTGAATCATACAATTCGCCATCTCTCGTAAAGTCCTGTTCTTTCTCTCAGTGACACCATTCTACTGAGGGGTGTAGGGAACAGTAAATTGATGCTGCAAACTATGCTCAGTGCAAAAATCTCTGAAAGCCTGATTCACATACTCCCCCCCATTGTCTGTATGTATCCGTCGAATAGAAAGGCCAGACTGCTTCTCTACAAATGTCTTGAAGATTCGAAAGGAATCAAAGACATTAGACTTGTACTTAAGAAAGTACACCCATGTGCGTCTGGAGAAGTCATCAATGAATGTGAGTACATACTTGGCCCCATAAAAAGGAGTGGGAAATGACATGAGGTCACTATGAATCAACTCCAAGGGTGCCAAAGCATGAGTGGCACTTCCTTCAGAAATGGATCCCTATGATGCTTGCCAAGCACACAACCATGACAAACACCATTAGTGCAAGAAATCTGTGGAAGACCAAGAACAAGTGCCTGTGTACTCATCTGCTGAAGATATCTGTAATTGACATGGCCCAAATGCTCATGCCAAAGCTGACTCATCGAATCTACATGTGCTATAAGAGATGAACCTATACCCTAAGAAGGCTCAAATCCATCAAATCTGTAAAGATGAGATGCAGTGTCAACACTCCCAGTAGCCACAACCAGATCAGAGTCATGGAGGTCCCGAATAACCACATCATGTGGTGAGAACTCAACTTTCTTACCAGAGCCAGTATGGAAAATCTAATAAATGGACAAGAGGTTCATTGAGATGTCAAGAACAACCAGAACATCCTATAGAGTGCCCCCATCCAAAGAGACAGAACCTGAACCCAAGACTAAAAGTTGTGTAGAGTCACCCACTGCAATCTGTGAAGTACCATAAGAGGCAAGAGAAGTGACCAATTGTTGAGAGGGAGTCATATGGTGAGAAGCATCAAAATCTAAAATCCAAGGGGACCCATGGTGCGATGCTCGAGCAGTAAGAGCATGGCCTTTCCCTATGGAAGGAGAAGAAGACTGAGGTGAGGAGATGTGTTGCTACTGCATGGCTTCCTCTAAAGCCTCTAATCATTTCTAACACCTGGAAACTAGATGTCCTTCCTTACCATAGAAGCTGCAAGTGTCTCCTGATTTTGGCTTAGTCTTGGAGGAAGACTCACTAGAATTTGAAGATTTCCCCTGTTTGGGATGAGGAGATGTTTTAGAATCAGACTTAGGAGGTGCTTTGGAGGAATGCTCACCACCTACAGAATCTTTCTTAGGCTTTGGTTTTTGCTTTTGTTTCTCCTTAGGTGACTGAGCAACCAATGCTTTGTTCTTTGATCCTGAGAGTATATCCATCTGAGAAAGGTGAGACTGTTCCTAAGACAAACACTCACAAAACAAATCAAAGGTAGGCATGGTAAAACTAGCACCTAGACCATCCATGGTGGAATAGAAGGTAGAAGCAAATATCTGAAATGTACCGTGAAGCTTCGAGAGGATCAAGTAAATGCACTCTGTGTCTGACTTATTCTTGCCACAACCCTGTAAAATAGTGCGGATAGTTTTGAACTTGTTCAAAAAATCCTCAATAGTGGGAAAAGATTCTGGTAACAGTGAAGTCATCTCTGCCTCAATCTGTAATGCTCGAAACTCATTAATGGCCCCAAAAAGTGTCTCAAACTTCAACCACATGGCTTGGGGAGTGACCAAAGCATCAAGGTGAAACAAAAGACTGTCGAAAACGTGCATGGATAACAAACCCATAGCTTCATCCATCTTGTTCCTGTGCTTCATAATCTCAAAAAGATGCTGCAACTGAGGCTGAACCACATCTAAACAAGACCACAACCCTCGTGACCTAAGAAGCCTCATCATGCGAGACTTCCAAGTGTGATAGTTGTGTGATGTGAGTAACTCAACTACAGAGTCTGCCATGAAACCCTACACCTTTACCTACTTGTGCTTTTTATTATTATGTGATCTTTTAGAATAGATAGAAGTTGCAGAAGGGTTTGATTTTTTTGATAGTTTTGGTGTTCTGGTTTTCTGATATAAATGACAGAAAGTGAGAAAAAACACCCCCCCACAAGAGATAAACCCAAACCCTAGTACAAATGGAGAAAGAGGAAGCAATGTGGAAGCAAAAAATACTTCAAGAAAAATTCTCGTGTACCCAAAAAATCTGATAAAAATAATCACATATCTGAAAAGAGCATGCTGAGAGCTTTCCAACGCCTGTTTGTTTTTGAAAAACAGAGTCCGTTTGCACCTTCTATGGCCCCAAAAGTGCAGAAAAGAGACCCCACATTGACTAGAAAAATAATATCTAGACTGCTAAAATTTGGAAAAAATTCCTACACCATCTGATCGGTGTCGAAACTAGATTTCCAATGCCTATTTCAGTTCGAAAAACCGAGCTAAGACGCCCGAGTTACACCCGATTTAGTGCAAGAGCATAAAATGCCCTATAGGCCCCCTTCAGCACCCTGGGGCAAAAAAAATAGCCCCTGGTCGCTTGGGCAGACCAGGGGGCTGGGGCAGCTGACCCATGGTCACCCATGTGACCACCCGCTAGGGCTGGGAGAGCCGGTAGGGCTGCGGGCGACGGTCGCGGGTGGCGACCGAGCGGCGGTCGTAGGCAGTGGCCGAGCCCGGTGGTCGCAGGCGGCCGCGGGTGATGGTCGCAGGCGGTTGCGGGTGGTGGTCATAGGTTGTGGCTAGTGGTGGGCCTAGGTAGTAGTCGGTGGGTAGTGGTTGGTGGGCCAAAGGCGGTGGTGCGGGCGGCTGCCGATGGAAGGAGGCGGCGCTGGGGCGGGCCGTTGGTGGAAGCGAGCGGTGCAAGGTCTGGCCGCCGGTGGCTGGTGGCCGCTTGGCGGCGGACCAGTGGCGGCGGATTTTTCTACTGGCCACACCAAAAACCAAGCACAAAGCCTTTAAAAAAATTATTTTTAAAAATTTTTGTGAGCATTTCCACCTTGTAGAACGTGCCTTAGCCCTTGGGTAAAAAAAATTTGCTTCCCCAGTTGACAGTGGCCAAATTAGATAATTTATATATGGAAATAGGGGGTTTTGGGCCTTTTGGACTGAACCATGAGGTCAGTTTTTGCCCAAAGTGCTCCAAACAAAAAAAAAGGCTCCTCCCAAGATCCACACAAAGAACTTCTGAAACCCCAGATCTGCTCCCAATGCAAAAATCTCAAAGCAAGAACATGCAGCTACAGATCTGAAGCTCTGATACCATGTTGGGGTTGAGAAAATACAACACCATAGAAGCCCAGTGATCTCTGCAAGCAAGAATACCTAATACAAGGAGAAGCAAGGAGAAACAACCAAGAACACCATGAAAAAAGCTCAAAGATGTGGAGCTCAATATTCCAATATGTAAAATTGAATTATTACAAAAGAGAAGAATTCAACCTCAAATAGGTCAAAGAGACCCAAAAAAGGATAACTCTAGGTTTGAACATTAATAATTAATAAAACAGTTAATTATTATGCACCAAAAGTTAGCTTAAGTGTAAAAGAGATAAAAGGTAACTTTAAATAATTAAACACATATTGTTTAATTAATAAAGTAAATAACCAGTTACTCTAACAGAAGCCACAATCTACAACCCCCACTTATCCCTTTTTATTTTACCCAATAACTACCCTAGAATGTTCTAGAAAGTGTAACTTTCGCTTTTGTTTTGGTGCCAAAAGTCACGTCGTTTAATTTCTTTCCTAGGAAGATATTTTAATGAAATTCACTTTTTAGAGGGGCAACTTCGTGGGGCCATAACTTTTGATATGGGTGTTGGATTTTCTATTATAACATATCATTGGAAAGATCTCAAAGAGATCTATAATTCCAAACCCACCAAAGCTTGAGTCGTCTACTTTTTGAGCTATTTTAGGGCCTCTAAGATTTTTTGTTTGAATTTGAAGCTACATTGGAGAAATTTCTCAAAAGTTTTTTTTTTAATATCTCCCAAACCGTGTAGGGTATTGAGATGATTCTTTCATGACTGAAAATGTTTTTCAGCTCCACTCATTGGGGTAAATTTTTAGGTCCATATGAGCCCATTTAGGCCGACTTACTAAAAAATAGTAAGTGACCAATTTTTTCCTTTTCCAACTTTTGGCTATCTTACACCTAAGTGCCATCATGAAACTCAAAACAACTAAAGAAATTAAGGAAAAACATTTTTTTTGGGTGATGCAATATTTCCCTACATCATTGGATGCTCCTGCATTAGTATCTCCAAATAGTTATATGTTTGAAACCCATGGAGTATTTGTACTTATCTAGTGTGTCCAATGCAAGAGTGTTTGGGTCAACAAGAAATCATACATCACCAATTTTTTTTTTGTTTTTAGTTTTGTATTTTTTTTGTTGCGTTTTGTATTCTTGTCATTCAATCCAAGTTATTTTAAGAGATTAAAAAATATTTTAGGTTCTTATGAGATATAAAAAATATTTTAATAATGTTGAGAGTTATCAATGTGTTATTTTAAACCAAAGATCAGGGTATTTACCTCTTGTTTACAAGACCATTTTAAAATTTCTACAAGAGTTGAAGCTTTAAGAGCTACATTGGTTGTATAAGTTTCAATAGGGACTATGAAATTAACTATAAGAAGACATGTGTGTTTCTTTTCATTTCATTTCTCAAGGAAAAGATAAAAATTCATACATATTGTAGCATTGTAAATTTTCACCCATGACAAGTTCACGCTATGTTTTGCTCCCCCTTAAGTGCATGAACCTAATTGTTCACCTATTTCCCTAAATTATGCATTGTTTGGCCCATTTTAACATTTACAAACAAATTGCAAGTGGAAAACCAATGCATCCATTCAATATTTTTCCCTTGGCTTTTTCAGATCCTGAAAAAGTGGCTCTAGACAAGGGCACCAAAGGTGCCCCTATCCTCTTAATTGGGCCCGAAATTTACATATGTTAGAGTAACATTTCATTCAATATTTTTCTCTTGACACTTTTAACTTTGTAAAATAGGGCCACCTCCAAAATTGAATATGTCAAAGGTGGCATTTTATTATTTGAATTTCAAATTTCCAAGTCAGCTATTAGGATTTATTTTTTGGTAAATTAGAATAATAGTGTATAAATACCTTGTTATTACATTATTTTAAATCTATCTAGCATCAATTTGATATTATTGGAGAAATTATTGTCAAGAGAATTATCGAGAAAGTCAAAGAAACATTTGAGATTTATTGTAGCAATTCAACATCAAAGCATCATGTCAAAAGTGTATGTGATTTTATTCATGTTTATGTTATCATATTTTTTATGAAATCTAACCCTTGTAGGTCTTCAATAAAATTAATCCAACAACATTCAAACCTTGAGGAGATTTGTTTGACTTTGGTCCTTCAAGGAGGCCATTGGAGGGTGGTGAGTTGCAGTCAATTTTTTATTCATCATTTCCTTTTTATCATTTGGCCCTATCCCTTAAAAGTATAGGATTTTTATCATTTTCATTATCATTATAAAAGTGGAAACACTAACATTGGGTTTGACTAAGGTAAGCCCCTGAATGGTACAACCCTTCCACTCTCTTTGATTGTGCAAGTTTTAGATCTAAAGAAGTTTAGATAAATATTAAAGACCAATTATTCATTGTTTCATTCAAACCCTACACCTTGAAAACAAATGAAAGCTCTATTATAGAAATATTCGATAGTGATCCGACAGTGTGACAAGCGAAAAAAAAATTCTTTGAATTGACACCAGAGGATTGTGAAAATAGATCTAAATTTTAGTCAAAAGGACACTATCACCCTGGATGAGTTAGTCCTCCATTTTCAGTCCTGGAATTGAACCATAGGTGCATAGTAATCTTCTCTATCCATTTTTGAAGTCTGAATTTCTTTACGATATCTCAAATCTTCTTTTTTTACATCAAAATAGTTATTTGCATCATTAGCCTAGTTAAATCATTGCATTTAATTCCAATATCTATTCCAATTTTGGTCAATGGAAATTTGACTCATCTTTCAGGTTGCAATTCAGTCCTATACCTTGTCCAAATCCATCAAACCCCCACAACCTCAATTATATATGAAATACCCCTTGTGAAAAAGTGCCCAAATCCTAGGCGTAAAACCCTAGGGTTTACCTTTTTCAAAATTTCATGACCATATCCTTTTTTATAATTATCTTTTCTTGCTTGAAGATTTTGAATTTATTTCACACCTGCATTCTTTCATTGCATTATATTAAATTGATAAAATTATAAAAAAACATTCACTATTACACCTATACCTACATAGACATAGAATCCTTAAATAGTATCACAAATAGAAAAAATTGAATTTTGAAAAAACATATGCAGGACATAGTCACCCTAGGAACCCTTGTCCAGTCATTTTAACCTAAAATATTTTGTGCAAATACCTAAGTGTTTCCTTTATTCAAATCCGGTTTCTATTTTACAATTCTATTTTCAGATCTACCTAATTTTGATCATTTGATCCATAGGGAAAGTAACAATATGTTTCATTTTCAAATATGTGGTTTTGATATGGTAACACATGACTTGAATAATTATAATATTTCTAATTATGAGCACAATCTAAGGAAACAAAATAAAAAAAATGGAAATCATGTTAGTTCTTCTCCCAATATATCTCCTACTTGTGAGAAGTTTTTGGTGGAAGAGGATGAAATCGTGGACAATCATGACAATCATAGTTGTTCTCCTCCTGATACCTCACCTACTTGTGAAGAAGGTATCTTGGTGTTAGAGGATCCAACCATTGAGTTGTTGGGAAAATGTGTCTCAACCTTGTAATTACATAAGATATATTGTTCATCAATAGGTCTCAGATTTGACGGTAAATATTTTTTTGGCTTTCCTTTACCTAGAATGCAACCTTATTTATGAGGGTGTTGTATTAGGGTTGTGCGTTGTTGTGATGTATTATGAGATTCTAATAGAGGTCATGTTGCCTCTAGATTTTTGGTTGGTTATACTCCTGTTAGAAGCTTTCTTTGCAAGTATATTGTAATCTTTGTGCTTTTTGAATAATATATTGGGTGACTTTTGAAGTGTGGGTTTTTCTCCCAAAAGGTTTTTCCCCACGTAAATATTTGTGTTTTGGTATGTATGGTATTTATATTTATTTATGTTTAAGTTTTTGTAACTATTGAAAATATTTGTAAAGTTTTGTATTTTACTCCTCTCAATATCAATGTGGGAAGTTGTTCTACTACCTTACCTTCTTTACAAGTAGTATCAGAGCCTGCTCACCTTTGGTTTCAATTGTGGGTTGTTGGGTTTTTTTAACTAATTCTGATTTGAGTGGGAGATTGTGTAAAAGATACTTTGTGATCTTGTTGTAGGAATTTTCAGATGACAAGTTCATCAAGGAGAATAGAGGTGGATAAATTTTTTGGAAATAATTTTTAAATGTGGAAGATGAAGATGGAGTATCTATTGATAGATCAAAATTTGTGGGATGTTGTTGATGAGAATGTTTCAAGTCCTATAGATCCTACTTTGGTTGCTCAATATGATGTTATGGATCATAAATTCAAGGGTCTAATTAGATTTTTCTTGGTAGACTCTATTTTAATCAATGTCCATGAAGAGACCTTTGCACAAAAACTATGGAAGAAACTTGTTGAGATTTATCAAGCCAAATATTTAGTGAACAATATTTTATTGAGGAAGAAATTGTATTCCTTGAGAATGGAAGAGGGTGGATGAATTATAGCCCACCTGGAAGCATTCAATATGTTGGTTGGTCAATTAGAATCATTTGGTGTATAAATGGATGAAGAGGAGAAATGTTGGATCTTTCTTTGTTCTTTTCTTGATTTGTGGGATTCTCCTATTATGGATATTGGGAGTACTTTTTTTATATTGAAGACTGAATATGTGGTGGGTTCTTTGCTTTCAGAAGACATGGGGAGGAAGGTATCCATCAATACCAAGCAGGCCCTAAATAGTTTTGGAAAACCTAAGGAAAAATGAAAGAAGAATGAGAAGCATGATAAATCCAAGTCCAAGGGGAGATCCAAATCTCCCAAAAATTCCAAACTTATTTATTGAACCTACGGTAAGCCTGGACATATTCATAAGGACTGCAAAGAAGAAACAAAAGAAATTTGATTCTAATTTTAAGTCTGAGAAGGAATATGGTGATGCATTCATTGCAAATTTGACAACTCGTGCAGGTAATGATACATGGTTAATTGACTCAAGTACATATTCCCATATGACCTTTAATAGAGATAGGTTTCTTGAATATGAAGAATTTGATGGGGGTAAGGTGTACTTGGGCGATGATTCCTATTTAAATATTCTTTATCATGGTAAAGTTAGAATTAGGTTTCTTGATCGTAGAATAAAAAAGATTAATGGTGTGTTGCATATCCTTGGATTAGCATAAATTTTTGTATCTATTGATGAGGGGAACACAACCTAAAAACCACACAAATCACAACAATAGATACCAAAATATAACTCACTTTCAATTATTTTCATAAAATGAAATTATAGATTCAAAACTTACATGCTACAACCTGATGGGCTTAATTCATTACAACAAAAAATTAACTCTAAAAAAAATATATTATTCAAAGCCACAATTTGCACTAATGGAGCCACCATCTACAACCCCCACTTAACCCTTTTATTTTACCAAATAACCACCCTAGAATGTTCTAGAAAGTTCAACTTTCCCTTTTTTTTTGGCACCAAAAGTCTCACCGGTTGATTTCTTTCCTAGGAAGAAATTTTAATGAAATTCACTTTTTAGTGGGCCAACTTTGTGAGGCCATAACTTTTGATTTAGGTTCCGGATTTTATATTATAAAATATCATTGGAAATCTCTCAAAGTGATGTACAATTTTGAACCATCGAAGGTCAGTTCATCAAATTTTTGAGCTGTTTTGGGGCCTCTAAGATTTTCTATTTGAATTTGAAGCTGCATTGGAGAAATTTCTTGGGACGAAAACTTCAATATCTCCAAGACCATGCAGGGTATTGAGACGATTCTTTCATGACCAATTTGTTTTTCATTTATGCTCCTTGGGGTAAATGTTTAGGTCCATACAATCCCATTTAGGTCGACTTACTAAAAAATAGTAAGTGTTCATTTTTTGCTATTTTTTACTTCTAACTATCTTACACCCCTTAAGTGCCATCATGGAACTCAAAAAATCTAAAAAATTGAGGAAAAATATTTTTTTTGGGTGATGCAAGATTACCCTACACCACTAGATGCTCCTACATTAGAAACCCAGGGTAATTTGAAAAGTGATCCTATCACTTCTCAAGAGTTAAAGGAAAACCAAGATGGTTAACCTCAGCCTTAGACAACCATGATGAATCTTCAGCAGGACTTCCTCTCCACTTCATGAAGTACTCTGCATATTGCTTGTTTCTTGTGCTTCTACCCACACGACTATCCAAAATTTCTTCTATCTCCTCCTTTTCTGAAGTAGGTGTTGGGATATTCCATTGTGTTGTTATTTCTTCATGAATTCCTCTTCATGATATTCTATTAAATCTGAAATGTTAAACATAGGTGAAATATGAATTTCATCAGGTGACTCTACCTCATATGCATTTCCTAAATCATGCTTCTTTAGGATCTTGCATGGTCCAAACTTCTTCATCTTTAACTTTTTATATGTACCAAATGGAAACCTTTCCTTTTGCAAATGAACCATGAATTCATCTCCTACTTGGAACTCCTTATAGCTCCTTTTCAGATCTTCCTTAGCCTTATATTGTGAGTTCATCTTATTGATATGTTTCTTCACCTCTTTATGCAAATTCTTTAGGTGCTTAGCAAAATATTCAACCTTAGCACTACTCTTCTCTTTAGAAATAGTTCTTGGAATACTCCCATACACAATTTGGAATGGTTATTTACCAGTGCTCCTATTGATAGAATTGTTGTAAGAAAATTATTCATGCGGTATAAGTAAATCTCTTCCCTTGGTCTTATCTCCTATTAAGCATCTTAGCAAGCTACCCAAACTCCTATTCACCACCTCTATTTTTCCATCAGTCTATGGATGGTGTGTGAAATGAAACCTCAAATTTGTCTTCAACTTCTTCCATAATGTCCTCTAGAAATAACCAACAAATTTGGTATCTCTGTCTTAAACTATACTCTTTGATACACCTCTCTGAAAAAAAACTCTGCAACATGAACATCACTGGTCTTATGCCACAAAATGAAATGTGCCATCTTTTAAAATCTATCCACCACCACAAATATGGAATCATTCCCTGCTTGTGTCCTTAGCAAGCCAAGAACAAAATCCATGCTAATATCCTCCCATAGATTGGCCTCTCAGGTATAGGTAATGGTTTATACAATCTAGTATTCCAACTTGTTCCCTTTGCCATCTGACATGCTCTGCAAATTTGTACAAAATTATTCACATCATGTTATAATTGTGACCAATAATAATTCTCACTAACAAGAGCAATGGTCTTATCTTGACCGAAATGTCTAGCCAATCCTCCACTATGTTTTTCCTTGATTAGATTCTATCTCATAGAACTCCTAGGAATGCACAATTGGCTTCCTCTAAACAATATCCCATATTGGATTAAGACATCCAACCATCTTGTTCTATCGAATGTAACAAGTTCCAAACAAACCTTCCAAGCTTATATAAAGTCTGGATCTTCGGGATACAAACTCTTGAGTTCATCGAACCCAATAACCTCTATATTCATCTCTATCACAAATTTTTCCTTCTGCTCAAGGCATTTGCAACTCTGTTTGACCTTCCAGTCATGTGCTTCAAAAAAAAATTATAACTCTAAAAAAACTCAACCCATTTTAAGTTCCTTTGTCTTAGCTTTCCTTGACTATTGAGATACTGCAATGACTAGTGATCATTATATAAAAAAAATTATTTTGGCAACAAATAGTGTCTCCATTTCTTCAAAGCTTGAACTATAGCATAAAACTCTTGATCAAAGATATAATATTTCTTCTTAGCATCATTAAACTTCTCACTAAAATGGGCAATGTGCTTACCTTCTTGACTCAAAACAACTCCTATGGTAGTACCACTAGAATCAAAATCTACCTGAAAGGCCTTATTGAAATTTGGAAGTGCCAAAATAGGTTGGTCTATAACTTTCTTCTTCAACATATCAAAAATTTTGGCTGCTCCTGTAGTCCACTTAAACTCTTTTCTATCCCCTCTCATTGCTTGAGTTAGAGGTGCACAAATACCACTGAAATTCTTAATAATTTTTTGTAAAATATTGCTAGAAAATGAAATGATCTTACCTCTATAACAATCCTCGAGGTAGGACATTCAGTGATATATCTCACCTTCTATGGATCCATTTTAAGACCCTCTATTGAGACAACAAATCCCAAATACACCAACTCCCTCTTCATAAAACTACATTTCTTCAAATTAATTAGTAGCTTCTCCTCCCTTAGCTTCTCAAAAACTCTTCAGATATGCATCAAGTGCTCCTCCAATGTCTTACTAAAAATTAGAATATCATCCAAATAAACAATAACAAATCTCCTAAAAATTCTTTCAATACCTCATTCATAAGTTGCATAAATGTGCTCAGTGCATTGGTTAGCCCAAAAGGCATGACTAACCAGTTGTACAAGCCCTCCTTGGTTTTAAAGGTGGTGTTCAGTTCATCTCCTTCTCTAATCTGGATCTAGTGATATCTGATCTTCAAATCTATCTTCGTGAAGTACTCAGCTCCACTCAAACAATCCATAATTTCATCCATTCTTGGCAAGGGAAATCTATACTTGATAGTGATCTTGTTGATAGCTCTCAAATATGTACACATTTGACATTCCCTATCCTTCCTTGGTGCTAGTACTATAGGTACTACACATGGACTCAAAATCTCACTGATCAATCCCTTTTGTAACAACTCTTGCATTTTTTTGTTCAACTCTTCACTTTTTGTTGGATTCATACGATGAGTTGCCTTATTCAACAAATTGGATCCAAGAATCAAGTCCATATGATGACTAATGTTTCTTACTAGAGGAAAACCTTCAAGTACATTATTAGAAATAATAGCTTGAAACTCATTCAACAAATATGAAACCTCTACAGGTATCTTAGTAGTATCTTCTTTAACAACTCGAGGGATAAATGAAAAACACATATGCTCATGCCTCATACCTTCTAGGAACTTTCTTCCATCAACCAATAAAGTTCTTGCTTTACTGCATACCTTTTATTTTTCCTCTTTCAAGGGATTCAACTTATGGCGAACTCCATCCTTTTTCAAAGAATAGGTTTTGGCATGTCCATCATGTACTACTCACCGATCAAACTACCATAGTATTCCTAACAAATATGACAAACATCCATAGGCATAATATCACACAATATACCTCATCATGGTAATTTATGATCATGAACGTTACCAGACATTGTTCATTTACCAAAGCTTTATGGTCCTTCAGCAACCAAGCAATTTGGTTTAGATTTGGATGCCTTCTCCTCTCCAACCACAACTTACTAAAAATATCTTCTAAAAAAAAGGCTATCAATACTACCTCCATCAATAATAACATTGAAAAATTTACCTTCACACTTACATCTAGTGCAAAAAAAATTCTTCCTTTGAGTTGGCTCTTTATCCTCATTTAGCAAGGCTCTTCTAGAAAGAAGAACCTCTCCTATTTCTGCATCCTTAGAATGTGAAGACTCAACATCTTGATCTACATGTGCAACTCATGCATTACCCTTAGGTCTTCTATTGGTCCTTCCTTGATGTTGAGGAAAATCATAGGCTATATGCCCTTCTTCTCTACACTAGAAGAAAGTTCCATGAAAGCCTCCTCTTTTTGGTCCTCATCCAGACCTTCCTCTTCATCTTCCTCTTTGGTCTCCATTATTTTGATCACAAGGATGGTAGGTGTTATCTCATTTCTAGTTTTGGTTGCTTCTAGATCCTTCACCTTTCTTTCAATCTTCATTTCAACCTCCATATGACCATCCACTAGTCTTTCCACCATGACCTCCACCTCTTTGCTTACTTTTAAATCTTCTATTCAACTTTTCTTCTACCTTCAAATAAAACTGATATGTATCTTCAACGGTAGACATTCTTATCAGACCCAACTCTTATTGAATAATCAGCGTCAACCCATTTATGTAATAGGAAAATTTCTCTTTATTGGCCTCAAAATGGCCCGTTTTGATCAAGACATAGTAGAATTCTTCTGTATAGTCCTTGACGGATTTTCTCACGTGTTTCAACCCTTGCATCTTCTTCAACAAATCTAGCTAATAATCCATAGGAATGAATCGTATTTTTAATTTTTCCAACATACAATCCCATCTTGTTATTTTCTCTTTTCCTCTTTGATTTCATTCTAGTTCTACCTCTTTCCACCAAATATTTGCATGACCCTTTAGCTTGGTCTTTGCAAATTTGACCCTCTTAGGATCTTCCACCTCCTCATACTCAAAGTACTCCTCCATATCGTTGATCCAATCAATCAACTCTTCTAGGTTAAGATTTCTAGAAAATGTAGAAACATCAATCTTTGACCTTTTTCCCAATCTTAGAGATGGCCTTAAATAATCTAAATTTTTTTGGATCTTCTACTTCTTGTTCTTCTTTGAACTGTTCCTCATTTTCAGCTTCATCTTCACTTTCATCTCCTCTTCTTGGCTCAAACCCTTGATGCATATCCTCTTGAAGTTCTTGGACTTCTCTCTATAGGGCTCTGAAACCCTCTTCTAGTGCAAAAAAATTTATTCCACCATGATGGTTTCTTCATGCAGGAATTATGATCACTTTTCTCAGAAACCCACAACCATAAGTTCTGGTGCAAACTACCTCACGTTTTGTGTTATGTTTACATAATTATGAAAAATCACTTTGATGCCACTTGATGAGGGCCACACATCCTAAAACCCACACAAATCACAACAATAGATACCAACATAGAAGATGTGAGATAGAATACAACTCACTTTCAATTATTTTCAAAAAATGAAATTATAGATTCAAAACTTACATGCTACTGCCTCATGGGCTTGACTCATTACAATAAAAAAATCAATTTTGAAAACAAAATATATTGTTTGGAGCCACAATCTGCACTAATGGAGCCACCATCTACAACTCCAACTTAACCCTTTTATTTTTCCCAATAACCACCTTAGAATGTTCTAGAAAGTTCAACTGTTTCTTTTGTTTTGGCACCAAAAGTCCCGACAATAGATTTCATGCCTAGGAAGAAATTTTAATGTAATTCACTTTTTAGAGGGGAAAATTCGCGAGGCCATAACTTTTGATCCAGGATTCAGAGTTTCTATATTATAAAATATCATTGGAAATATCTCGAGTTGTTTTGGGGCCTCTAATATTTTCTATTTGAATTTGAAGCTACATTGGATAAATTTATTGGGGAAAAAACTTCAATATCTCCCAAAATGTGTAGGGTATTGAGATGATTCTTTCATGATAAAAAATGTTTTTTAGTTCTTCTCTTTGGGGTAAATTTTTAGGTCCATATGAGCCCACTTAGGTTGACTTACTAAAAAATAGTAAGTGCCCCTTTTTCGCTATTTTTGACTTTTGACTATCTTACACCCCTTAAGTGCCATCATGGATCTCAAAACAACTAAAGAAACTAAGGAAAAACTTTTTTTGGGTGATGCAAGATTTCCTACACCGTTGGATGCTCCTGCATCATCTGTGAGAAAACTAATAGATGCAGGTGTGTAGGTAGTATTTTTTATGCATGCAAGATGGTAAGAGGTGTTATGGTGATTACTAGAGGTTTCAAATATGGCACATTGTATAAGCTTGATGCATGTACTATTGAGTGCAATAGTACTTTTATGAAAATAAATTTTGTGAAATAGGTAAGGGTTTCATCTTTAGTAGATGGTCATGGCTTATAGGTACTTAAGGGTACCATTTCTTCTAAATAAAATTTACCTACAAAGAAAACCATGTTATGACACCAGAGACTTGGCAACATTGGAGAAAAGGGTATAAGGAACTTGAAAAATAAAAACTTTAGTGAAGGGTTCTTTGATTGTAATCTTGAATTTGATTTATGTGAGAAATGCATTTATGGAAAACAAAATCATGTTCAATTTTACTCGAGTTCTCATAAATCTTGTGGTGTATTGGATATTTTTCAATCCGATGTGTTTGGTCCTGTAGATGTTCCTTCAATTGGAAAATACACATATAATGTTTAATTTATTCATGATTATAGTAGGACATGGGTATAAATTTGAACTTTTTAGTTCATTTAAAGAATTTAAAGCAATGGTTGAGTTACAAAATAGAAAGAAAATAAAATGTTTGAGGACTGATAATGGTGGTGATTTTCTCTCTAATGATTTTGATAGATTATGTAAAGATTGTGGTATTCATAGATAAAAGACAAATCTATATTCTCCATAGCTGAATGGAGTTGTAGAAAGAATGAACCTAACATTGATGGAGAATGATAGGAGTATGTTGAGTGGTATTGGTCTAGAACAAAGGTTTTGGGCTGAAGCTATTGCCACTGCTTATTACTTGATTAATAGGTCTCCTACATTAGCTCTTGTTGATAATATGCCTATAGAGGCATGGTGTTGGATGTTATGGTTGTTTTTCTGATATGTGGTTGTCATTGATGTCAACACTATTAGCATTGATTATTCTAAAGGCTGTATATGTCGACGATATTGGGAAAATTAGAATAAATATGTTGTAGACAATCTGTGAAGATGTGATGATCAAAATGGTGGAAATTTATGTAAGTTATTATTCATAAGTCACGTATTAAAGGGTTTGTTTCTAAGCCTATCTAGTATGTTGTCCAAAATGTTTGGAGGTGCTCATCAAGATTGCAGAAAGTTATGAGTTTCTGAGTTCCTACAACTATTTTGTTACTATAGTAGGTGTTTTTGGAAGAAGAGAATACATTTCTAGTAAATTGAGTTGTTGTGTATGATCCTATGATGATCAGCGATGTTTCTAGATTTTTCTCTATCATTTTTGTATGCCCGCATTGATCGATGTGTTCATGATCGAAGATTTTTCCTTTGTGTGTTCAAGTTTTCATGTTCTTGTCTGACATGATGGTGGTAGCATGTTGTGGATCCTTATCGATTAATTTTTGTATGTTTTGCATGTTCGAGGATGTTGATTTAGGTCTTCTTTATGTTGTGACTAACTTAGGTTGGTACGCATTGAGATTTGTTCTTGAATTGGGCCGACAATTTATGCTCATCTATTATTTATTTGTGGTCGAAAAAGTTGTTGATGTAAATCCATGTAGCAGATGTATAAGAGAAATTGTTTCCTCATTTTGAAGTATTCTCAATGAATGTATATGAAGTGTGAATGTGAAATGTGTGAATAAAGATCAAATAATTTGATTTCAGAGTAGAGTGTGAAGAAGATTGAGTGAAGAGTGAAGAATTATTTATGTGCCTAACCGAAACTGTCATCAGGATTTTGAAGAAGCTAATTTCTCAGTTCAACCTCATCAGATGGACTTAATCTAATTGTTTTATGTAAGGAAGTGAGCCTTCCCTTCTGAGCAGTGAGCTCTAGGCAGTGTGCTTGAATGCATGTGCATTCCTTATTCATTTTTCATTATACTTCTAACAGGGTATAATCTTGTGGACTAACATCCATCGTGGTTTTTCCCCTAATAGGGTTTTCACATATAAAATAGTGGTGTTCACGTGTTTCTGATGTGTTGTTGATTCATGCTTTCGCTATTGATTATCAAATCTGAGATTAAAGGTTGATTAAGGTTAAGTAAGTTTTGTAGAAGTTGTCAAAACCAACTTTAGACTCCAAGATCACCTGCATGCAAATGGATACCTGTCACAAAGAAGAGAATGGATGGAGAAAACAAACAAGTGTTTGAAGAAATATTCAACCACAAAGAAAGTATTGATTGATTGATAGATGGATGTATTACAAAGAGTACATATGCCTGATTATATAGGCAAGTGTTAAACCTAAAATGAAAAATATGTTGCCAAGTGTTCAAATCATATTTCATGTGACAACAAGAAACCCTAACCAACTACCTAGGGAATGATAACAAGATGGAGATAAATTCTAGAAAAGACAACTCATCTTCTAGAAGGGAATCTTATCTCAACAACTTTATTAAATGATTAAATGCAACTTAGGACTAATATGATTAATTAAAACCTAAGTTAAATTATGCTAGTGTAATAATTAATTAATTAATTACACTAACACCCCCCCATAAATGCAACTTAGGGAGGAAATGAAAAATGCAATGATTATGCATGATGATGATGGGTCTTGGCTGATGGCCATTTTAGGTACCCAAGTACAAATGCAATGCAAACTAAACTAACCAGGGTAAAGGAGAAAACCCAGTGGGAATAAAACTCCTCCCCAAAATAGAATGCAAAGAGCAACTAAGTGATGAAGGATGGAGGACTCTATAAGACCCCCCAAGGACACCATCCATCACAAAGATACATGAAATAACTACCCCAGAAGAGAGGAAGAAAGAGACCATAGATCCCCCCCAAAATGAAGTAGCCCCAAAAGAATTGGAGAAACTGCATCTCTTGAAAGAAGTGAGAGGGAAGAGGCCGAATGAAAGCAATCTCTGAAGGTGAAGTAGGTGTAGCCCATGATGTCTCCACAAAAGCAAGTGTGACCTCAACAAATGAAGAAGTCAAAGTGGGTGATGACTGAATAGGAACGTCCAAAGATGGAAGATCAACTAGATCTTGCTACACTGAAATAGAAGAAACCGCATTTGTAGTCATAGAAGTATCAACAATTGCAACAATAGGTGAAGGATATGGAATGGATGGCTCAAGAGTAGGATCTAAAGTGAGAACTCCAATGTTCGAGTAGCCAAATGTCTCCTCTGAATGATGATTCACACTAGAAGTGTGATGAACAGCTGTAGGAATAGAAACACCATTAGTAGCAAAATCTACAAAGGAATACAACCGAGATGAGTGATCCACCACCCCAATAGCAATAACTGCTCGACTCTCCAAGTCTTTGATGATAACTGAATCAGGTGTGAACTCCACAGACCTCCCATTATCTCCATGTGTGATTTGATATATAGAAAGAAGGTTGTTCATCAAAAGAGGAACACACAAGACATCTTGAAAAGTGTTGTCCCCAACACTAATAGACCCCTTCCCTGTAACACTCATGTATGTATTGTTTCCCATCAAAATAGGAGACATGGTGTGAGACTCAAAGGAAGTGAACATAGATTGTGTAGAAGCCATATGATGAGATGCTCCCGAATCTAGAAGCCATCTCCCTGATCCAAGACTCGAAGAAGCACAAAGAGCATGTCCCTTCATATCTGATGAAGTATGTAAACCAGTTGTGCCCCTGTCATACTGTATTGAAGAAGAAGAAGAAGAAGAAGAAGAAGAAGAAGGAGGGGAAGGAGATGATGCAGACATCCTAGAAGGCAAATCAATATGACATTTCTAAAGAATATTTTTCAACTCATCAATGTCCTTCTTGTAGAAATTATGTTCTGCATGTCCTTCTCTCTTGCAATATGCACATGGGCCCTTCTCCTTCCTAAATGATTTCCCCTTAAAAGAGGATGATGAATCTGAGGACTCCTTCTGCTGCTCATAAGATTTGGAATCCTTTTGTTTTTGTTTCATTCCTTTTCCTATAGAAGCCTTCTGATCTCTAAGCTCCTTTGATGCAATAAGTGTTTGTGATGAAAAGGGCTTCAACTTGCCCATATTGGCCAACTTGGTCTGCTCTCGAGTGAGAGAAGATACAAAATCATCAAAAGAAGGCATAGTAAAGCTAGTACCAAGTGCATCCCTAGTAGCATAAAAGGTAGAAACAAAAACTGAATAATCTAGTCTAAGCTTAGAAAGAATGGACAATATCAACTGAGAGTCTTCCTTCTGAACACCACACTATGACAACTGCAATCTAAGAGACTTGAGTTTGGTGAAAAACTCTAGGATGGTGTCAAAATCCCTAGGATTTAAGCTAATAAGTTCATTCTCTAACTGAAACCCTCTCATAGTATCCTGCTTCCCAAACAAAGACTGCAAAGTAGTCCAAACCGCATGGAGTGTAGTGCAAGACTCAATGTGAAAAAGAAGGTCAGAAGAAAGAGATAGACATAATGTACCATAAGCTTCATCACACCTATTAAACCACTTTCTCTTTTCAGCAGCACCTGTAGGTTCAATTTTTGTGCCTATGGTTACCCTGTACAACCCTTTATGTTTCAAGTGAATCTCCATTTGTTTTTTCCAACCAAAATAGTTGAATGGAGTAAGGGGTGCAATATTATGTGTATCCATGACATAAAACAACAATATATACTCTCAAATAAAATAAAACTGAATTTAGCCTGTAGGAAACAAGTTTTCTAGCAAAAACGTTTATTTCTAATTTGATTTCTGGAAAATCTACTCACTGTTTGTAGACAAAAATAAAAACCCAGAAATATTTTGATGCTAGAAATAAAACACATAAATTGTTTCTTGATCCAACAAGAAAAAGATGAAAAAAAGATATTTTTTTAACCTTCAGCCAGGAGAAAAATGATGCTCGATGCTTTTTAAATTGCGATTTTCTCCAAATCTTTGTAAGATATGCAAAATCTAAAAGATACCCAGTTCAGATTTCGACGCTGGCTACAAAACCCAGAAATCGTTTTTCCTACAAATGAGTGAAAATTGGATTTTTGAAGCAAATATGATGACGGCTCCAATCAAAAACGGCATGCAACAAACCCTTGTAGCTCCAAATAGCTCCAAACTCTTTAAACAAGAACAAGCATGCAACAGGAAAGCTCTGATACCATGTAGAAGTTGTCAAAACTAACTTCAGACTCCAAGATCACCTGCATGCAAATGGATACCTGTCACAAGGAAGAGAATGGATGGAGAAAACAAACAAGAGTTTGAAGAAATATTCAACCACAAAGAAAGTATTGATTGATTGACAGATGGATGTATTACAAAGAGTACATATTCCTGAGTATATAGGCAAGTGCTAAACCTAAAATGAAAAAGATGTTGCCAAGTGTTCAAATCACATTTCATGTGACAACAAGAAACCCTAACCAACTACCTAGGGAATGATAACAAGATGGAGATAAGTTCTAGAAAAGACAACTCATCTTCTAGAAGGGAATCTTATCTCAACAAATTTATTAAATGATTAAATGAAACTTAGGACTAATATGATTAATTAAAACCTAAGTTAACTTATGCTAGTGTAATAATTAATTAATTAACTACACTAACAAGTTTAAATTCTAAAATGACTGATTCACCCCCCCTCTCAGTTGTTTGTACTTTTTTGCCAACAATTTGTATCAGAGAAATTTCCTCTAAATAATTTTAATAGCTTGAGGTGATCCGATATGACATCATACAAGAAGGATAGTCCCAAATTCGATGGTACAAATTACTCTCTGTAGAAGTTCAGAATGGAGTGTCATTTGAAATGCATTGGTGAACCTTTCTGGAAGATTACAAAGAATAGATATAACATTCCTTAGAATGGTCCCTCTATGTTGATGAGATCAAATAAGCTGAAACTAATATTAGGGCTATAAAAGCATTACTAAGTTCTTTGACAGATTCAAAGATGACAAATGTGATAGGACTAAAACCAACACATGAGATCTGGAAGAAGCTAGAGACATTGTATGAAGGAGATGCACAAGTGAAGATTGCAAAGCTAACAAATCTAAAAAGAAAGTGGGAGAAATTGAAGATGAGTGAAGATGAAAATATTGTTTCTTTCATGCAAATGGTAAATGAACTAGTTATGGGTATTAGATGTGTCGGTGGAGTCATGGATGAAGATGAAATTGTGGCTAAAGTGCTTAGATTGGTGCCTAATTCTTACAAAACAAAATCTCATGCTATTGAAGAGCTCGAAATAGTAACCACGTGACAAGAGACATGTTGATTGGTAAACTTGTTGCCTTTGAATTGAGTGAATTTGGTGAGTCTACTCCAAAGATAGAATCTTCATTTAAAGCTATTGTATCTAAAAAATCCAATAGAGATATGATCCGGGAGAAAGTTTCAAAAAGACATTCAAATATGAAGATGAGATGAAACAAATTGAAGAAAGAGAGATAGAAGAGCTAGAAGCATTGATTGTGAAAAGAGAATCCAGAGGACATGTTAAGTATAAAGGAAAGCTGCCTATTAAATGTTTTTCTTGTAGTAAGAAAGGTCATTTTGCATCAAGGTGTCTTGAAAGAGTTTCTAAGTACAAACCTAACAAGTATAGATTTCAAAAAAAATGTTATTATGCTAAAGAAGGTGTTACTAATGATGAATCTGATAAAGAAAATAGAAATGAAGATGGATGGGTATTCATTGCTATCAAGGAAAATGGTATGGTGTCCATTAAATCTGCTAGTGATAAGAATATTGAGAAATCTCTTGCAGCCAAAATTGATGAAAAGGATGAGTGGGTTATTGACAACAAATGCTCACATCATATGACTGGTGATAAAAGAAATTTTCTAAGCTTGGAGAAGTATGACGGTGGTGTTGTAATATTTGGAGATAACAATGTTGGTGTGATTTGTGGTAGATGCACTATTTCTCTTGGTGGTAAATAAAATACTAATGATGTCCTTTATGTTGAAGGATTGAAGCATAACTTGTTGAGTTTTGGATAGATGGTAGACAAGGGATACAATCTTCAATTCAAAGATGGTAAGTGCAGGATATTGGGAAGCTCTGGAAATGTAATTGCTTTAGGTACAAAGACAAGAGGTAACATTTTTCACATAAGTGCTACTAATGAAAGTTGTTAAATTTCTCAAGTTGATGTAAGCTGGTTTTGGCATAGGAGGTTGTGTCATGTGAATTTTGATAACATTGTCAAAGTAAGCTCCACTCAAGCAGTCAGAGATCTACCTAAGTTAGTGAAGCCTACTAACACTATATGTAAGGAATGCCAGATGGGAAAGCATACAAGAAATTATTTTCAGAGAAAACAACATCATTCTAATGAAGTACTGGAGTTGGTACATACTGATCTATGTGGTCCATACATAATGAAAATTCTACACAGAGAAAGTTACTTTATGTTGATTATTGATGATTACTCTAGGATGCTATGGGTTTCTTTCTTGAGAGAAAAACATGAAGCACTAGAAAAGTTCAAATGTTTCAAATCTATGGCTGATAATGAGACATGTTTGAAGGTTAAATGCTTAAGATCAGACATAGGTGGTGAGTTCACTTCCTGGGAATTCAATTCATTATGTGAAGAACATGGGATCAAAATATAGTTATCTGCTCCCCAGACCCGTCAACAGAATGAAGTTGTTGAAAGAAAGAACAAAAAAATTCTAGATGTTGCTAGAACTATGATGTTGGAAGGTAATGTTCCTCATATCTATTGGAGAGAGGCTGTAAGCACTACTATATACACTATCAACTGGGTAAATGTTAATGGTAATTATGGTAAGAATCCTTTTGAGTCGTGGTTTGGTTATAATCCTACTATTAAATATTTCAAAAGCTTTGGAAGTAGATGTTATATCAAGAGAGATGAAGATATTGGCAAGTTTGATGCTAGAAGTGATGAAGGAATATTTCTAGGTTACTCTACTAAGAGAAAAGCTTACCAGTGCTACAATAGAAGATTGAAGAAAATGGTTGAAAGTGCAAATGTCAGAGTTGATGAGGATACTGACAGATTATTCAGATATTGTGAATATGACTCAGATGACCAAAAATATAGTACTAATAAAGGAAAGACTACTCAGACATATAATCAAGTTCAAATTGTTCTAGTGAATCAAGAGAATCATGAAGGAGAAGCTAGTGGAAGTGCAGAAGAGAGAACAAAAGAACCCGAAGTTAGAGAGAATCCCAAAGTCCCAAGGTATGTAAAGCTAAATCAATCTGAAAATCAGATTATAGGAGATAAGAACAAAGGTGTGCAGACTAGAAGAATAATTGCAGAAGGCTATTGTATGATTTCTAAAACTGATCCTGGCAATGCAAATGAAGGAATAACTAATGCAAATAGAGAAAAAATGATACATGGATTCTTGTTCCCAAATCTTTGGATAAAAATGTGATTGGAACCAAATGGGTCTTTCAGAATAAGATGAATGAACAAGGTAAATTGGTTAGAAATAAAGCAACACTAGTATGTAAAGGATAATCATAGATGGAAGGTATTGATTTTGAAGAAACCTTTGCCCCTATTGCCAAAATTGAAGCTATAAGGTTATTTGTTGCTTATGATACTTTCAAGAATTAAAAATTGTATCAAATGGATGTGAAGTAATCATTTATGAATGGTGAATTAGAAGAAGAATTTTATATTGAGCAACCAAATGGATTTCAACTGACTGATGAAAAAGACATGGTTTTTCGATTGAAGAAAGCACTATATGGACTCAAACAAGCCCCTAAAGCTTGGTATGCCAGATATGACAAATACTTGTTGAAGCTTGGATTAAATAAAGGTACTACTGAAAACAATCTATATTTCAAGATGGATCAGGATAAAGAATTGATTATTGAAGTCTTTGTTGATGAAATTATTTTTTAAGGTGATGATGACTTATGCATGAAGTTTGCTGATGAAATGAAAAGTCAGTTTGAGATGTCAATGATTGGAGAGCTAAAATTATTCTTAGGATTGAAAATTACTCAGTTAGAGGATGTAATCTTCATATCTCAGTCCAAATATGTAAGAGAGTTACTAAAAAAGTTTGGCATGGAAGACTCAAAACCTGTAGGTACACCCATGATAACTGTATGCAAGTTAACACAAAATGATGATTCTCCTATGGCTAATCAAACAAGGTATAGGTCAATGATTGGTGGATTCTCTATTTGACTCAGACCAGATTAAATATTATGATTGTCATATGCATGGTTGCTAGATGTCAAGTTGATCTGAAGGAATCACATGTGATTGCAATAAAGAGAATTTTTAGATACTTGAAAGGAACAGTTGATTTTGGCCTATGGTATCCTAAGGATAATGATCTTACTCTAAATGCCTTTACAGATGCAAATTGGGTAGGAGATGTGGATGATAGGAAAAGTACAAGTGGTGATGCATTCTTCTTGGGGAAGAATTTGGTGTCTTGGCTAAGTAAAAATAAAACTCTATTTCCTTATCTACTGTTGAGGCATAATATATTGCTGCTACAAACAATTTTACTCAAGTGTTGTGGATGAAGCAAATGTTGAGAGATATCAGAGTTGAGTATGATGAGCCTATTGCTATATTTTGTGACAATTCAAGTGTCATAAACATCTCTAAGAATCCAGTGCTACACTCAAAGACAAAACATATATCTATCAAGTATCACTTTTTGAGAGACAAGGTGAGTGATAAAGAGGTCAGATTGGAATATGTGCCCACTAAGGAAAAAATTGTAGATATCTTTACTAAACCGTTGCCTAAGGATACTTTTGAGTATCTCAAAGGAAAGTTAGGGGTGATTTCCCCTCCTAATCTAAACTAAGATTCAAGTCTTTGCATCAATCTGTGGACTTACAACTAGATCTTGTTTTGGATTGATGTTGTGGTGGCTGCTACTCAAGGGGAGTAGTCAGATGATTCAAATATGTGGTTCAGAGCATGTGTACCTTTGCCATTGATGTAAAAGGGGGAGAAGAGAAATGTGAAAAAACTTTAAAGAAGAAAGGGGGAGAAGAGCAATAAGAACTAAGGGAGAGGATCAAAGAGTAAAATAGTTTGAGAAGAGATAGTTGTGTTGATGGTATTTTTCACATCATATGTTGCCATCAATGCCAAAGGGGGAGATTGTTGGATGTTGTGGTTGTACTACTGATATGTGGTTTTCATTGATGTCAACATTACTAGCATTGATGGTTCTAAAGGTTGTATATGTCGAGGATATTGAGAAAATTAGAATAAATATGTTGTAGGAAGTTTGTGAAGATGTGATGATCAAAATGGTGGAAAGTTCTATAAGTTTTTATTTAGAAGTCACACATTAAAGGGTTTGTTGATGAGCCTATCTAGTATGTTGTTCAGAAGTTTCACAGGTGTGCATCAAGATTGGAGAAATTTATGAGTTTTTGAGTTCCTACAACTATTTTGTTACTGTAGCAGGTATTTCTAGAAGAATAGAATGCATTTATGGTAAATTGAGTTGTTGTTGTATAAGCGTAAATTTGCACCCCTAACACAAATTCCCCATTCACCCCTTTACGCTTTCAAAAACTGAAAGCAGAGGTTTAATTCCACTTAAGCCCACTACTTGAATTCCACTTGATGCCCTATTTGTGTGTTGGTGGGGGCATTTCTGTTAGGGACACCTATGCGGCACAAAGACGTCCATGTGGCGCGCTTACATCCCTAGTAGATTCATATGGATAGAAAGCGACTCATCTAGTCCCCCTTCAATTCTTGGGATTGCAGAGTGATCGAAGGACACATATTCTTCATCATTCTCATCCTTTCTATCCTAACCTTCCTTTGAACTGAGGTAAGTTAGGGCAGCCTTTCCACTCGTGGCATTTTGTGACCTGGGGCCTTGAAATGGGTGGTCCCCCTCTCTTACATTTTTGGTGAACTTGGCATGAACCATCTTGGTTCCATTCTATGATACTGAAAGCTCCTTTCCTCGTATCCTAGGAGTGCTGTAGGTGTAAGAGTTGTGAGGCTCTCACCTCACAACCCAACCTACGACCCCTAGTAGGCATAGTTGGAAGGTTCCAAAGTATTCTGTAACAAAACCTTAATTGGATCACTAATTTATCTCGTAAACCTTAGGAGGATTTGTAGAAGTACCATCTGGTGTGTATGATGGCATCTTTCCTAAATGAACCTATTCCCTCCATTTAGATTGTGAGTGGTGGTACTAGCATAACCTTCACCTCATAGGACCTACCGATCAGATTCAATAGGATCCATCTCGTCTTTACATGCCTACAAGGATAAATGGGAATACTGTAGTGGGTGTTCTCATTGATCTGACATCGAGGGTGAATATCATAATTGAGGAGATCATGCTGATTAACTTCCTACATAATGATGGGTATGATGCACCTGAAAGTACCATCTACACACATGATGGACTTTTTGTACCTCCTATAGGGAGTATTGTCCTATCGGTCCTTTTTGGACCTAAATTTGTAAGCCTTAAGTTTGACATCATCCTAAGGTCTGAACTCTTTAGAGTGAAGCTAGGAATCCCCTAGTTAGTAGCTATGAACGTAGTTCCCTTGGTTATACACAGATGTATACAGTTTTTTCATGGAGGTTCGGTACACGTTATCCATGACACCGATTATAGACTGTCGGTTGCACATGGCAACTATACCTTGGATTAATTTTGGCCCACATCCCTTGGTCCTCTCCCACCTAGGAAGGACCTCCTACACTGCACGTATCAAAACTATAAGAAGGGACGTGTTAGGCCAAAATTGAGATACCCTCCATCACCTTATGCTATTTCGCATAGAGCTTGTTTGAAAGCTGATAGGGATGCCGCCAAGCCATGCAAAAGAGAAGAAGAGAAGCAGTCTCAGGATCCTCCTTCCACTTCCATTGTTTAGCCTGATGCTTCCTCTTGCCCTGTTATGGAACCATCTACTACCGTCTCACACTTGTGAGAGAATCTTATGGTGACCACTTGGTGAAAGGCCAAGTGTCTCGTGTTTGAGCTTCTTGTCTTACTAACAGAGCCTAGGCCCATCTAGTATGAAAGGTAGAAAGCCCCTCATGGAGAGTCCTCTTTGTCTTGGCCTTTGCCGCCTCCTACTATTCTTGTTCCCAAAATAGTGAATGGGAAGAGGCCAACCATTGAGGCATTAGAGTCAACTCCTCCCACTATTTCTGAACCTACCCCTCCTTCTCCCATTTAGGAGTCTGCCCTTCCACTACTAAGATGCAATGAGTGCTAAGTGGACCATTCATTATCATGAGAGATGGTTTCTTGTGAACCACTACTCGTGAATCATGGGTCAATGAGTTTGACTCGAAAACCACATGGTTGAATCCTGATAGCAATATCATAATTTGACATGTTGTGGAAGAAACCTCCTACTTATCAATTGATGAGCTAAAGGGGCTCTATAATGAATGGTTCATAAGGCATAACACTTGCTGAAGGTTTTTCAAATAGGGTAGCAAGATAAGTAGGCTTAACCTTGGGGAAAACTCCATGGTTAAGCCCACTTGAGCTGGAGCAGTACTAGGATGGGTGACCTCCCAGGATGAACCAATGCTCCACCTCTGTGAGCATCACCTAGATGCAATGAGTGCTAAGTGGACCAATTATTATCATGAGAGATGGGTTCTTGTGAACCACTACTCGTGAATCATGGGTCAATGAGTTTGACTCAAAAACTACATGGTTGAATCCTGATAGCAATATCATAATAGTCTGCCCATCCATTGGAAATAGTCACGAAGGACACTCCCATTATTGAGAAAAATCCTTATGTCCCTTTGTAAATCCTGACTTTCAGTTTGAAGAGTTGTAGAAACAACCTTACACATGAGCGCAAGTGTCGACAAAAGGATCTCCTAGGTGAACAAGCCTCCTTATAGAAGAAGGAGGAAGAGAAGGTTGCACCTCCTATTGCATCCTCCTCTTTTCCTCCTTTTGTCTCTGAATCTCTTTCAGTTCCCGCTGTGAGCGCACATGCGCCTAGAAGGGTGCAAGTGTTCATCACTCCTTCAGCTAAGCCACCCTTGTTGACTTTCGTGTCAGATTTCTTGCCTTTCTAAAATCTCGTGGACATGGTGAACACTTTAGTTGTGTCAAGTGTGGTTCTTTCCTCTTCTTCCTTGACTCTCCTTGTTTCGTCTGTGGGGAGTTCACCTCCTTTGATGAAGAAGGAGGTAGAGCATGGTGCCTCTAGCAATGGAGGATGTAAGAAGAGCCCACCTTCCCTAAAAGGTGGCCCCAAGTTGACTTGTTTTGTCCTAGTAACAGAACCAATCCTAGCCTCCCTTGAGTTTGTCACTACTCCCGAGTCTCTAGATGAGCCTAGCAGTGAACCTCGGGTGAAAACTCCTTTTTCCATCGAGGTGAATCATGGAACTCTCATTAAATGAATGTTTAACTCCGTGGATGAAGTTCTAACCTTGTCAGTGATTTTTGCAAAGTTGTTAACCTTGGACCCACAAGAGTTGAGCGATGGAGACCTCGTAAGTCCCTTTACCTTGGACCTTGTTGTGGGAGGATCAGAAGCTCCTCCCCTTAACATTTCACCATTGTAGGCTCATCATCCTTTCCCCTTTGATGATCTAGAGTGGGAGGTTGATGACCTCTTGGTCGACCAGTGTTAGAGGGAGACCCTCTTCTTGATATTTAGATTAGATGTGTGTGTGTTGTGATATTTTCCCCCGTAATCATGCTACATGTTCCTGGATGACCCTCGTCACCCCTGTTGGTGCTTGGATACATGCATGGTGTTTGTGTTGTAAAACTTCCTCTATATGTATCTCTATTCTTCCATGTTGTGCATGAATTTCTATAAACTAGGGATGATGCAAAGTGTCAGGAGCATTTAGGCCTCCTTCCATGTTGACCCAATTCTTTATTTTTACTTTGTCTTCCATGCATTCTTCCTGATCTGGTTGGGGATTGATGATCTTTCACCTCTTTCCATGGTTACCTAACATATATAAATAAAGGAAGATTTGACCCCATGAAACTAGATCCCCCTATAGCCTTTGTGTGTGATCTACTTTCTTTTACTTTATCTTTATATTTCTCTCGTATTTTCTTGAGTTGTCTGCTTCATGTGCGAAAATGCCTCTCCTACATCACTTGTTCTTTGGAAAACACATTCATTTCCAAATGAATATTTTCTTGAAGACCCTTCACACACTTCTTTGTTAGAACTGCATTCTCAACCTGAAATCCTAATGAAACATGTTTCCTTCATCATGGATTCATAAAGAAATGACTTGGGAATCCTCCTCTAAAGTGCAAATGGTCTTAGTCTTCCTCTCGCATGAGCGCATCTCCTTCCTTTCAAATTCCTTGATGAAGTGAACATCTTTCAAAAGGATTCCTTGGTGATGAGTTGATTCGAGAAGGAAGATGGTAACTTTTGAACAATGTGTCCCTTGAGTGGACCCCTCCTTTTCACACTGGGTTCTCAAGGGACCCCTTCAAAATCTTTCAGCAAGTTATATGGGTTTTGGATCGGGGGCAGCCTTGCTAGGCTGGTTTCATTTCTTTGCATCTAGTCCGGGGGTAGCCCGACTAGACCATCTTCACATCTTTACATCTAGCTTGGGGGCAGCCTAACTAGAATTCACCTTTCAAACAATGCATCCCTTGAGTGGACCCTCCTTCCTTTTGAAGGGTTCCTAAGGGAACCCTTTAAAATTCTTACAACTTAGCGATGGTCTGCATGATTGTCTGTTCACTGGCCTGTGCAGCCACTTCCTGATGTGTTCTATCTGTGGGTAAACATGTCATTGTCTCTGACTCTCCAGAGTCCCCTTTACTCGGTTTCCCTCATGTGAGAGTTCTTGGGGAATACCTTCCTTACAGGTCTTCAGGTATTTAAGGTTCTCTACTCGGTCTCCCGCATGTGAGAGTTCTTGGGGGATACATTCCTTATAGGCATGTGGGTCTGTAAGTTGCTATACTTGGTCTCCCTCATGTGAGATTTCTTGAGGGATACCTTTCGTTAGGTCTGTGGGGTTGTAAGGTGATTTTCCTAGTTTCCTTCATGTGATATTTCTTGAAGGATACCTCCCTTTTATGACCATGAGCCTATAAGGCACTTTCGTACATCATCTTTGTGGTTTTGCGGAACTATGAAGTCCTTTCCTTCACTTTTAGGTTTTCCAAACTGTACTATACTTCCTCGTCGATTCAGGTATACATCTCTTACTCTATTTCTTTCCTACTACTCTACTTTACGAAAGCACTCATCAATACTCGTGCTCGCTGAAGTGGGGGAAAAATGTATGAGCGTGAATTTGCATTCCTAACACAAATTCCCCTTTCACCCCTTTACACTTTAGAAAATTGAAAGTGGAGGTTTAATTCCAATTAAGCTAATTGCCTGCATTCCACTTGGCACCCTATTTGTGTGTCAATGGGGGCATTTATGTCGGGGGCGCCTTTGCAGCACGTAGACATCCATGTAGCACACTTACGCCCCTGGTAGATTCCTGTGACTAGGGTCTACAAAGACATTAAATTTTTTATTAGAAGTTGAAGAGTAACGTTCCTCTTCGGTTGGTCAACCTGAATATGGCCATTTTTCATCTTCTCCTTCATATTCTTGACCATTCCATCCATTCTCAATTTATTTGTGAGATCTTGAGTTCATCACTTCATATTTTCTCCACTCTTTTGAACATCCATTCAAGATTTGTAGTAGAATTCTTCACTCCATTGCAGCAATCTACCACTCCATCACTCTGATAGTGTGAGTGCACGACAAACACCATGAAAATAGAGGCTTGAGTTACTCTCATTCACTCCTCCACAAGCCTTGAGTGCTTTGGATAGAGGTGGTAAGCTCCTCTCATCTCCTCTATCGTATTCAGTTGAGTAAGCACATACTTTTTTGTAGTGTTTCTTGCATACGTAGCTTGTATTTCATTCTTTTATCATTATTTCTATCATTGCAAACTTGGTTGTCCATGGAGGTGGAAACACCAAGATGGGGGTTTGACTGAGATAGGCCCCTAAATAGCCCCAACACTTTCCCTCTTTGTTGTGTGCAGGTGGAGAGATCTCAAAACAAGTTGGCGAGAGGATTGTTCTACAAAATTATCTTCGTCACCCTCACAGTAATATACTTCTTTTATCATATCCATATTTACCTTTCTCTTTTCTTAGTCTTGTTCCTTATTTCCCGAAACTACTAGACTAGACTGTCAGTCCTTTCTCAGGACTCCAACCTCATTTCTCTAGTTTTCTGGCCATACGGATGCCAGTGCACTGCATTGTCATCCCAAAACCGCGCTTCTATCCTCAGACAAAGAGCTACCTGTGATGCAGATTTGAATATGGAAAGTGACTCATCTAGTCCCCCTTCAATTCCTAGGATTGTAGAGTGATTAAAGGACACATATTCTTCATCATTCTCATCCTTTCTATCCTAACCTTCCTTTGAACTGAGGTAAGTTAGGGCATCCTTTCCGCTCTTGGCCTTTTGTGACCTGGGGCCTTGCAATGGGTTGTCCCCCTCTCTTATAGTTACATATGATCCTATGATGATCATTGATTTTTCTAGATTGTGCCTTACTATTTTGGTACGTCGACGTTGATTGTTGTGTTTGTGATTGAAGATATTTCCTTTGTGTGTTCAAGTTTTCAT